>CAMOHE010046855.1:12927-68867 GCA_946598075.1 Artocarpus hirsutus
CTGAAAAATGGGTATAGACTAACAAACAATGCATCGAACAAATGGTTTACACTTTTACCACAACCACACAACACTAGCTTAGCTAAGAATCTGGACACGACCTAAATTAACTCATTTTAACTACGTCCAAATATATTAGCAATTAAATAGATAGACTTGCATCAAAATATTAAAAAAAAAAAAACTTGTTTCCAAAAAAAATTATCGTCTCCTCAATAAATCTAGACTTTTCCTTAAAAAAATGGAATTCAATGTAATGGGGCAGCGGTTCAATTTCGACAACGAAGAAGCTCAGGGTGGTAGCGGATTGCAACGAGCTTGGAATCTTGCGCAGGGAGTAGCGCGACCAAGGTAGGCGGACGGAGTTGGGTGCGGAGATCTTACGTCACAGAACTGGTGGGTTAGGAGGTCGCGAGTACCGGAGGTATTGGGTTGGAAGCCGCCAGATATCTACGGTTGACAGGCGTTGAGCACTGGAGATTTCACTGGGGAGTCGTGAGCAATGAAGATCCGAGTGGGGGCCGCTACGGAGATCCAATAACGATGGGCTACGAGATTGGTGAGCTACGACAGGGGGGTGGCGATGAAAATGGTGGCGGATGGGATTGGGTTGAGGAGGGTGAGAGGAAGATCTGTGTGTGGCTGTGTTGTGATTATGGAGGAGAGAGAGTCAAAGAGACGGCAAACCATATACGGTTTGTCGTTTTTTTTTTCCTTCTTCATTTATTGAAATGGAGATTGACTGGTTAAGGGTTAAAGTAGATGAATTGTTAAATGAACAATCCTTTAGTGAATCCTGTCCATCCACTCTTATTTGGACGGCTCAAACAAAATAGGTGCATGGTCCACCCGGGTGGACTAAAACATTACCCTAAGGGCTCGTTTGACACACTAGATTGAATTAAATTAGAGAGTTGGGATTGGATTAGACTGAAATTGATAGGATTATATTAAATCCTATCACATGTTTGGCACACATTGGATTAGACTAAATTAAATATAATAAAAAATTATTTTATTTTACTAATTATCAAATTATGAAAATAAAAGTAAATAAAAAAATACACTTAATTAAAATAAATTATAATATACATACATACATATATATATATATATTGAAAAGAAAAAATAGAAAAACAATAAACAAAATAAACTACATATATTACATATACACTGCCTCTGAGATACTCTCGTCGGCCGAAGTACTCTCCAATAAGCATTTTCCATTTGTTGGAGAGCCCAAGAGGTCCATTGGAGTTCCTTTTAAGGTCATGGAGTGCCTCAACTCTCTGCGTCTGCAAATAGCTCTTCATCTTACAACACCACTTTCATAGCGAAGACAACATCAAAGAATCCGAAGAAAGCATTCCCACAATTGTCGGAGACCAATTCTCTTTTGCTTCCTTTGCCACTTCTCAGCTCGTGCTTGACGGGTTCTAGTTTGAGGGGGGTCGCAAACTAGTTGGGTGGACTGCTTTGGTGAACTCCGGCGATGGTGGGGGCCTTCCACGGGTGCTTAGTGGTGGACAAAGAGCTCCAATGGTGGTTGACAACTATCTCACACATGTGCTTGGGTGAGGTGGATTGTGAGATTGTAGAAATATTACAATCCGGATCAGTGGGATTTGGAATCCCATGTGTTTAGGTGGGATTATTAATCCCGTATTGTTGGGGCTATTTTAGGGTTATTGGATAAATTATCCAATCCAAGGTTGCCACCAAACATGGGACTAGGATAAATAATCCTAATCCTAGTCCTAATCCCATGTAACAAACAGGCTCTAAATAGATATAGATAGATTAGTAAGAATTTTCGTGGAAGAATTTGTATTCTTTTCAGTTAAAAGGACGACATGGAAATAAAAGAGTGTTGTAGCTTGTTGCTCTTTATTCTAGAAAATTTCGTTCTATAGTGTTAGATATAGTTGAATGATAATAATAAATTCAGAAATATTTTAAATAACATATTTATCGTAGCAAAAATTCCTTCCTAAAATTTTATTCTTTTTTGAAGAAATTTGATGTGCATAGAAACTATTACTTGAAGTGGTTGAAAGCAAGAGGTTTAACAGTGAACTAAAAAGTTTTTACATGCTGTTTTAAAATTTTGGTTTCAACTAATTAATTTAAAATATTATAATAATAAAATGTTTTATTTTATAGCTTATTTTTATTTTATACTATAGCAATAAAAAATTTTACATTATTTGAGTTAAATTAATTAATTTGAACCAATTTTTTAAATATATGCTTTTATATATATATATATATATATATATATATATATACACGTATTCAAATTTCTATTTTTTTCTACTCTCAAGGTATTGCATACATAAACGTGCAAATTATAAGTTCATTAGAATGCAGGTTTAGATAAGAATGTTCATGTAACAAATTCTAGGATCTGGTTAGAGTTAAAATTTTGAAACTGAAAATGATAGCATGTAAAGATTTTACATAAATTTATTTTTTTAATTACTATAACATATAAGAGTTTTATATCGTAATAAATAAAAGTTTTAGTTAAAACTGATCTTATTAAACGCTTTGAAAATTCTAGTGTGCGAGGAAAACAAAAAGATCTAAAATCTTTTGTATGATCTTTTTTTAAAGAAATAAAATAGAAGAAAGATTATCGTATTGTCACATCGTTTTCTTTTTTTATCTCCTTAGCATTGCACATTACATAACCTCAATAATTTTTTTCCTTTTATTTTTCTTCAAAGAGAAGAAGATTTTTGATGATGTGGTTGCTTGTACGTTGCAGGTGGCTATCATTCTTTTATTTAGAACCGTCACGACGAATATATGACGTTAAAAGTGTATTTTTTATGTATTTATGTATAATAATTCATGTCAATACTTCCAACTTTTAAAAGGACCCACAACATCTTAATTAGACGCTTTGGGCACATTATTATTATTATTATGCATTCCTGCATGCACAAGCAAATAAACGGTAAGGGTTTTTTATTGGCCGAAAAATGATTTCAGAAGGTTATAAATAAGCAGTCAAGGTTGCATGCGTCCTGTGTCTCAGCCTGGAAGTACCTTGGCCCCGTGACATTAAGAGTTCATTTAATAAATAGATTTAAATTAATGATTTAATTTAAGTTAATGTGATTTAAATTAAGATTTAAGTTAGTGATTTGATTTGTTATTTAAATTAACATTTAGATGTGCATTTAAGTTTTAATCTAAGTATGGAATAAAATTGAAATTTATGTTTGACAATGTAGTGAATATAGTTTTTGATTTATTAATAAATCTAATAAAATCTTAATGTTAATAATATTAAAAAATATGCAGTGTGAATCTTTATTTATTCCTCTCTTCATTAGGAACACAGTGAAAAAAGAATTATCTCAATTGAATATCAAATGAAGAAGTTATGATTTTTTTTCCTCAAATATAGGAGAGAAAATTTTAGTTTTTATTGTAGCAAAGATATCCGAGTATCAAAAGTTTAAGGGGGATGAGAATTCTGAAATCTTGGATTATTGATACTCAAATGATTCAGATTTTGGGGGAAACAAACATGTATCTGAAAGATTCTTGATACTCGAATCTAAATTTGAGTCCATTAAATTTAAACAATACCCAAACCAAACATACCCGAAATTTTTTTTTTTTTTTTTGAGCAAGCCCAGAAGCTAGCTAGTCTATTTAGTAAGTCGATCTGAACCATAATTTAGACTATTTTTTCAATTATAAATAGTATAAAATTCAATAAAAAATCGCTACAATATAAAACTCTTATATATTATAGTAAAAACAGTTCTAATTAATAGTTCTAACCATTTTGCTAAACACCTTATACAATTTATCACTAGAGAAAAACCAAAAAAAAAAAACTATTATCAGCATAAAATAGGTTTATACCTTGACAAGAAAAACAAAACTTAAAAGGTGCCTCAGAAAAACATAAATTAAAAGGTGTGGTTAATTTGAACCAATTTTGATAAAATACATTGTAGCATCTAATGATGTTTGGCATTCTTAATTTCAACAAAAACTTTTAGTTACTATTGTGTAAAATCTCTCATATACTATAGTATAATAAAAAAAGTGAGCTACAGTGTGAAGCTCTCACATGCTACGCTGGTTTTAACAAAAATTAGTTTGAATCAATGCTTCCAAATATCCTAATATAACTCACTCTTTCTTGATTAGTATAATATATATAAGAGCTTTATAGTATAGTTTATTTATTTTTGAGACTGTGGTATGTGAGAGTTGTATACAACAACAACTAAAAGTTTTGGTTCGAACTGAGTAACCAAACACATTATTAATCTTTGGTTAATTATAAAAGACGCCTGAAAAATTATATAAGGTGTTTGACAAACATAATTAAGACCAACTTTTTAGTTAAGTAATAGTATAAAGCTTTTACCTGTTATAATAAAAAACAAAAAATTACTACAATGTAAAGCTATCATAGATTATAGTGTTTTAAAGCAAAAAATTAGTTTTGACAATACTTGTCAAGCACCTTATTAAAAGTTTAGACAAAAATAAAAAGGAAATATTAACTACTTACTTGTCACACAGGATGATTTTAAAAAAGCAAAGATATAACCATCAAACTTGCCATTATTATTTCTTGAATAAATTCGCTTATTAATTTTAGTCATTGTGTTAACTTTGACTCATAATATAAGCTTATATTAGGCTTATCTTTGCAACTGTATGCAATAATTTATCAACTAACGTTCCAAGATGAAAGTTTCAAGCAAGACCGTTGAAAGAAATTTAACTAACGACCACTGGTTTTCAATTAACCGCTACTGCTGCGAGTTGGGCAAATTTTCATTCGGAGGCCATGGAGGGTAATTCAGTCATTTTAGTTGATATAAAGGCTGCAATGGCAGTTTCGTAGTATTGCGGAAAAAAAGTGGGGAAAAGTACGTCATAGGGTTTCTGTTGTGACATGATGGAATGACGTCGTTAAACTGAGGGCTGTCGTCAGCCTGAGATTGTTCCTTTTGCAGCGATTTTATGAAAATTTATTATCAAAGTGCATTTCTTTTCCAACGAATTATCATTCTCCTTTTCTTTATTGTAGTTATTATATCCGTTTTTTATTTTTTATTTTTCGTAAGAAAGAGCTCGCTATCCATTTGGCTCAACAAAAAAAAAAAAAAACAGGCACTTTTTTTTTCTCCCGTTGACGAAGAGCAGCTCGCATCGAAGCCATGTACGACATTATAATCAGGAAAGCGTTGAGAAACCAAGCTCAGTATGTTTGCTGTTTGTAAGAGTTTGATGTTGCAACATTTAGAATTTGATTTCCCAATACACTTTAATAGGATAGTCATAACTATTCGTTAAAATTTATTTTATTGTAGAATATAAAAACTTTATATTATAACGATTTTTTTATTATTATTGTAACATATAAAAATTTTATATTATTTACAACTAAAAAATAATATAGATGATAGTTTAAACTGATTTGTCAAACTAACTATAGGTTAACACAAACTACAAACTTATTTCCGGTCAAATCTCCCAACTAATATTGTTAAAAAAGGAAAAAAAAATACAGAATGTCAAAGAGGAAAAAAAAGCCGACGGCAATAGCCTAACGTAAAGAGAACTAAAAGCCGACGGCAATAGCCTAACGTAAAGAGAACTAAAAGCGGAACAAATTGTTACATGAGTAATATTGGGAACAAAGACAAGAAAAATCTGATATTAGAAGGAATACATGAAACTAGGCTTTTAAAAATCAGACTAACCAATAGACTCCACACGGTTAGTATAAGGGGAACAAAAACAAGCAAAGTCTTCGTACTAGAAGGAATAGCTAAAACCGCACCTTTTAAAGTTTATTAAATTAAAAACATTAATCATTATAAGGTATTTGATATGATGATTAAAATCATACGTTGAAACTATAAATATTATAATATATAAAAATTTTATATATATAAGAACTTGTATATTATCTTTAACTCAAACATGCTGTTTGAGTTGGGCTAGGCCTCCTCTTGCAGTACGTCTCTAGCTGGACCCACTCATTAGTTTTTTTCTTTTTTATTTCTTTAAATGCAAGCTAGTCGAACCCGTTCATGTATGCAACTCTATCTCTTTCTTTTTTTTTTTACACGCATGTACCCGGTCGGGGTCGCTTCGATTCGCAACAAGTAGAAATAAAGGAGGCATGTGTGCTCTTAGTTATAAGTTCTTTCTTTTTTATCAAATTATAATATTATGCTATTGGACACACCGATTTAAATTTATTAATTTATAATTTAAAGTTTTTTAAATGTTATAGTAATTAAATTTATGTTTTTTAATTTAAACTGATTTATCAAATATCTAATGAGTTATAAGTGTGGTGCTTCTCTTTTTTTGAGAAAATTAGGATGTTATTTTTTTTTGCCAAGAAAAATGCGGTGCTACTTGTTTTCTTTTGAGGAGTTTTCAATACATTTATCTTCGGAAGGAAAAAAAAAAAAAGAAACAGATAGAAGCCAAGAATAAATTATTGACAAAAACATTTTGTACAAATTATTTCTGCAGTTTTATGCTATTGGGGTGGCTGTAAAAATAGTTATTGCATCTCTGTCGTGCATACATTGAAAGTCTTTTCCAACAAGACTGGACATAAAATTACCAGATATTCGATTTAGATACTAACTACGAAACAAATCTATTTAGACTGATTCAAATATTTCTCTACACACCAACTTGACATACAGTCACATC
This sequence comes from Artocarpus hirsutus, assembly GCA_946598075.1. Lineage (NCBI taxonomy): Eukaryota > Viridiplantae > Streptophyta > Magnoliopsida > Rosales > Moraceae > Artocarpus > Artocarpus hirsutus. The sequence continues at coordinate 19,648 of CAMOHE010046855.1, forward strand.
CCTGGCCAGTTCATTGACTCTGCCGCAGCATTTGTTAAATGTTATCCACTATTTTCTTTTTCCATTTTTTTTCCCTCCGTTTAAGGAATATTTAGAAGAAGGTGACTTCTTCAATTAACCACCATTGCTAGGGTCCGGAAACAAAATAAAATAAGAGTCAAAGGAGCACTGTTAGGGATAGGATATTGTCTGCAACTTGTTGTGGACTTTTCAGGGCAATATAGGACCGTCTCAAGAAATATACAGTTGTTTAAAGAATAGTAGAATAGTTTAAACTTTAAACAATATAAAATTTTTATAATTATAATAAAAAATATTATATAAAGTTTTTATATGATGTAATTCTTAAATTAAAATGATAGTTTAAACTACTCTTTTAAATACTTTTATATTTCGAATAAAAGATCAAAGGTTTGTTTAATAAATGGATTCGAATTGTGTTGATTTAGATTATTTTGATTTGAATTAAGTGGTTTAAATTGATGATTTGAATTGCTATCTAAATTGACATTTGGATGTGTATTTAAAATTATTCTGTGTTTTGATATATAATAGAAAAAGTTTTTGATTTATTAATACATTTAATAAAATCTTAATGTTCATGATCATAAAAAAATATAATATAGATCTTAATTTATTTATCTCTTCAATTGGAACACAATGAAAGAAGAATCGTCTTAATCGTATATCAAATGAAGAAGCTATGATTTTTTCTCCTTAAATACAAGAGAGAGAATTTCAACTTTTACTCTAACAAATATATCCAAGTTCAAAAATTCAAAAGTAGAGTAAAACCTTAAAAACTTAGATCAAATGATTTATTTGATTTGAATTTTAAAGGAAACAAATATGTATTCAAAGGATTCTAAATATTTGAATTCACAAAATTGACCAAATATGTGAAACAAACGAACTTTAATTTTGTTAGTTAAAACACTAACAACACTAATTTAAGCCATAATCTTTTAGGTTCAAACCAGCGTTTCAAATACACTCAATACTATTTGCAGCTAATGATTTATCCCTACATTTTTTTTTATTAATTTCCAGTTCAAATCAATGATTTAGATTATAAATAGTAAAATAAAATAGTTTAAATTATTAGTGGGTGTTTGGAACGGTAGTGAAAATTAGTGGTGGGAACCACTTTTACTGTAGCATGTGAGAGTTTTATATAGTAGTAATTTTTTTTATTGTTACTGTAGCATATGAGAACTTTTTACTGTTTATAATTAAGTTTGTGGTGAAAACTAAGTAGTTTTTACCACTATCAAACAGCCCCTTAATTTGAATTAATATTGTCAAACATAATCTTAAAATATTTTTTCCCTTTAAAATTAGATGGGGTGTTATCATAAACGAAGCAAACTTTTTCCAATAGATGTTAAATCGAATATAAGTTAAATCGAATATAAGCATATGAGTTGCTCATGCACCACATTAACTTTTCATTTGACACATCAATTTGAATAGTCTAAATTTAACCGTTCAAGATATAAAACTTTTAATAATTATAATATTTTAAATAAAAAATAATTAAAACATTAGATTAAACTTTTTACCCAACATCCTCTAAAAGTATAGCCATCTTATATCACGTTGGGAAGGAATTAGCATGTGTGCCATTTAAAGGAAAACTGAATTCTATGTGTGTATACGTGTACTTATTTGTGTCTTCACTATGGTCCCACGCATTGGTTAATACAATAATGATAATTATGACCTTTTTTACTGCTTACAAATTATAGGTAATGAAGGTGATTATGAAACAGATTAGTAGAAAATCTATACATTCAGGAAAAAGATTAAACGTTAATTAGATATAAATATGCGAGGGGGTGAGCCCCATGCAAAAGCCTGAATGGGTCCCATCTCTTTGAATGCCATACGTCACATTGGGCCAAATGAAATGACAAGTTCATAATGGAGGTTCCGTTGTCCCATCAATTTTTTAAGTACCATCTTTTTTCAAACAAAAAAAGGAAACAAAAGTAAAGAAAATGGTCTAATCATTTTACAATTTCAAAATTAAATATAAACCCCACAATTAGACTCTTACAACGCTCTTATCATTTTTCTCCTCAAGTAGTAGCATACAATTAGCTCCAACCAACGAAGCACCGAATTTCGCCACGTGGAACGCATAGCTACCGTCTTCTCTCTCCTAACGAATGGTTCTACTTCCCCGGGAAGTGGGCCCACGTGGGTCACCAGCTAAAAACAGAACCGTGACAGACAGTCGCAGATCTCCCCCGAGTACAGATACGCCTTCAAATCTTTACTTTGATTGGACTGTCACCAGGACACTCTGCCATGCACGAATATTCATGACTGCCGTGTGAAATTACCATCAAACCCTAATTCCATCCTTCCGATCTGAATCCGACGGCTGTGAACGCCCTTTTGGTGTAATCGAGGCCTTGAATTTCCCAGTCCATGTCTATAATGACCTTTTGTCTTAAGTTCGTCTACCCGTTGAGATCTTTTGGTCGTAAGGTCATCGGACGGTGGGAAAGTAACTGAAGGATAACGAGGGCATATTTATATAACAGAGAGTGAGAGTTCTCAAGCGGAAGACACTGAAAAATTTTAGCAGGCTTTACCGTACGTACGTGGCAGAGGCGATGACGGGCTTTTTTTTTTTATCGGAAAGCGGTAAAAAAAGAACACCTAGCTAGCTAGGGTCTCAAGCAAAAGATATCTATAGCTGGTGAAGGATTGACCGTCGACCTTCATAACGGAGAAAATAAACATTTCCAAAGCAGCTCTTTACTGCAATCCGGAGGTGACTCGATCTCCATATGCACGTCCTGTGTTTCTGTGTGGTCTAATTATGATAACTGCCAATTAAAAGTTTACACGTGTCGTGTTTTGAATATTTTGGTGACGCCTTCTTGGTCCTAGTGTGGAAGATTCGTCAGTTTTAGAGTATTTTTTTAGGTAAACTCTTTCCACTTTCGTCTGGTGCGATTTTCGCCGTAGAAGATATAAAGGTCATTATGCTGATGGTTATATATTGCTTGCCTGTGCGTATTTCTAAATGGAGAATTGAAAATTTGAAAGCCGTTTTTAGAATTGAAAGAAAAAAAAGGTTGCCAAGTTATGAGGATATAAATACTGTCGCGATCAGATTACCAGCAAGGGGTTGTTGTCAGCTTGTTGATCTGCTCAACCAGGCCACTCAGTTTGTTTCCTATTTTATCATTGACTATTGATTATTGATCAAGTAGAGAGTAAAAAAAAATGGTAAGCAATGCTATTGTATGTATGTACGTGTGATTTATTATCGATGTGACTATAGATTTTTCTAGCTATCGCCGACATGTTATGTTTTGCAGCAATACTAATCCAGGCGAAAACATTAATGGGCTGTTTAAAAACACTGTTTGAATATTAATTACAAATAGGGATGACGACCTGGCAAATTTAGGACGAGGTAATCTTCTCGTCGACTCATTTTGTGAACAAAACAAACCCCATTACAGTCCCATTAACCCGCATCAATGGGAGTGTGGTATCTTATTTACCTAATTACCTATTATTATGATAAAAATACATAAGTAATTAATTAAATAATTGACACATTTATATAAAATAAAAAGTTAAAAATAAAAAATATATTTTTTATATTTTTATAGATATTATGTAGTATCACATTATATTTAAGATTATGTATATTATAGCATATTACATGTAATATATATAATTCAAAAATATAATATAAATTAAATGAGGCGGTAAACAAAAAAAATAGAGTCAAGGACCTTTATACGTGGCCATGTCCCGTAATCCGTGACGAGTTATACTCTAAATTCATTTACAATCCTAACCCAGTTATAACCAAGTTTTTCTTATCCTGTTTAAGACAGGTTCTTACGAGTAAATGGGTTCATAGATGAAATTGCTATCCTTAGTTACAATAGTTCTCAAACTAAAACTATTGTTTCAATCGTTCTTTCAAAGAGCCTACAATTAAAAAAAAATCGAAAACACATGTTGAGTATGAGAAAAAAACCATAAAGCAACCTTAAAGCAAATAACACCGATATATCATAGGGCTGACAAAATCATGTCATGTGCTAAACACGTACACTACATGATTAATAGACGTGCTAGAAATACAAACACGAATATAACCCGATGGACCATGAGAGTTTGACACGATAACAATATGTATATAGCATATTTATGACCCAATTAACTAAAGATTAAAAAACCAATAAAAAATTAACCAAAACATAATATCTAATTAATACTAAATATTAATGTAAAAAACATGATAATATTTAATTATTAGATGTTTTGAACTATAATTTTTTCCCCCAACCTTTAAATTGGAGAAGATTTATTTTGAAGTCATAAACAGCTTTCATTGGCAATGCATGGGGGAGTGGAAGGTGAAAAACTGATAGTTATATAAAGAGCACTTGAGAGACATTCTCATTTCCTTTCCATGTAAAACTTTTAAAAGAACAAAAGCGTAAAACCATAATAAATAAATTAAAAGCTATTATTTGACACTAAAGTAGCATTTGACGTGGGGGTTGCAAGTGCAATAAGAAAGTATCTTAGGTGCAAGGTTTAAATCTTTCCACTTGCAAAATCATAATTTTTTTTTATTTTAAAGTTTAAATGTCTATGTGTTAAATGTGCTAGCACAACTCTAACCCGTTTATTTTCGTATTATTCATGTTAACCTATTTATGGTCGAATTAATATACGTGCAATCTAAACCTGTTTATCTTGTGTTGTTTTTGTATTATATCATTGTGTCGTGTCTAAAATTACCAGCTCTATATACATGCCTCGTACGGCAATATGAATTGCTACCAAGGGATGTAATTTTTATATTCACATTGGCATGGCTTTTAAGCGTTTGAAGCTGAGTTGATGCACTTGCTTTGAATTGTTCTTATGTACATGGAAAGTTGTCCATATATATATATATATATATATATATGTTATTGAGCCGTTATCAATGAGTCGAGAAAAGTTCCATCAAAGTTGCCCTCTAAATTGTTTCATTTCTCATATTCTCGGGAAATCTTTTAAAGTACTTATGATCTTATATTTTGTAACAACACTTCGGTGATATCCTACAATGTCAGATGTTTGTGATGCTCTTGCCAAAATTATTGTTAATTCTCCATCATACAGATTCTGGCGTCTACGATTGTTCACGACTCGGATCATGTACTCTTACTTGTTAATTTCTCATTTAGATTTTTCGGGAGTTTTTGACGAGGCACCAACCTTCTGCTCGAGTTTTTTCACTATCGATTGCTTTTTTGTTTTGGAATTTGGAGCTGTTTTTGTAATTTTCTTATGGCGTAAGCCTATAGCGTTTTGGTGTGTTTTCTTGTATATTCTCTCTCTTGTAAATTTGTTATTAATAAATTATAATCGAGGAGTTTGACGGGACATCGTTTGCTAAAAAGGTAGCATACCTTAGCTGTCCTAACGTAACACTTGATACTAGCTACACTTATGTTTTCATTTATTTTAAAATAAATAAATTACCACCAAGAATTAGCATTTCTTTAATGATACGTGAATAAGATATTCCCTTTGATAACAAGGCCTGTCAGTGGATCAAGCTCTCGATAAAAAATAAAGAATCGAAGATACACATATAATAAATGTTTATGTGATGCAAATTTATAAGGTATTTAATAGAAAATAATCTGGATTACTTTTTTTAGTTATAAACAATAAAAAAATTATTACAATATAAAAATTTTATATACTCAGTAAATATAATTTTAAACAACATTTTTAACCACCTTACTAAATATCCTATTAATATATCCCCAAACCCTTTGAACTGGCCATTAATATTTATTAAAATAGAAACTAAGTTTAGTGCATATATATGTTACCAATTGAACCCATGCCTTCAATTTGAACAAGTGTTTCGTAGACAAAATAATATAATAAAAAAATAATAACGACAGCTTAAAATATATTAAATTGTTAGTTTTAAAAACTTGATTTTCTTTTAATTTTTTTGAATTATTTTTTATAGTAAAAATTTAAATCATATTTTTGTTTTTTTTAAATTATAGTTGACATTGTTATGTCCAAATTTTAATTTTTTGATGTGATATTGTATTTCTAGTATAAGTGGGTGTTTGAAAAGATAGTGGGAATCAGTGATGAGAACCACTTTTACTGTAGCATGTGAAAGTTTTACACTGTAGCAATTTTTTTTATTATTATTGTAACATATAAGAGCTTTTTACTGTTTATAACTGAGTTTATGGTGAGAACTGAGTGATTTCCACCACTCTTAAACACCCTCTAAATTTTTATATTTCAAATTTCGTTTAAAAATTACTGTTTAAATCATAAATTTAAATTACCGGTTCGAACCACGTCAATTGAAATCCTTGTACACTTCAACACTAGCTTGTCTTTTACCGATAGAAAAAATTATCGATAGGACTAGTTCTTTATGGCCGATAGGAATTGTTCGTGTTACGATTCCCATGAATAAATGTTCATACAAGGGTATCCTTCCCCTAATCTCGCTGACTCGTTCCTAAAGAAAGGGCTCTTCCGTAATATACCCCACCTACCAAGGGTGTTTCTTCTAACTAGCGCATGTGCCTTTTATTATGTCTCTCAAGAAAAGACGCCATGAAAAATTTCGGTTATCAGACAGAAAAAGAAAAAAAGAAAGAAAGAAAGAAAAATCTTCCCCACCAAATTTAATTCTTGTGGACACTCACAGAGACGCGACGTTTCTTCGCCGTTAAATCCAAGGGTCGAAAAATCTCATCCCATATTATTTTAGTAATCATTAAATTATAAAAAAAAAATCTCTCCTCGAGGCTTGACGTTGAAGTTTTAACGGCGATCATAAATTTCGCTTATTCGCTCGCAATAATTGTGCTAGTGGAGCTTCTCATCAATAGTTGTGTACGCTTTAGTTGTCTCTCCAACAGAGAGGACATTTTTGAAACGTCCTTACCGATTCTTCTCTCCCAGTATCTTTCCGAGCAAATCGCTCCGGGCAAAACGAATCGGATTCCAGATGGCAAAAACCATACAGTCTCGGAACTGAGATCGTTTTGGACTACTAATAATTCTCTTTTGGAGGTAACTGAAACTAAAAACTTTCTTCTACACCCTTTGACTATAATAACAACATGTGTTTTTGTTTGTTCTTGCATTCGGCAACTTCGATATGTGGGTGAAGTACGTACTTGGCGTTTAATTTTTTGTGTAGTAGTAGTACTTGCATGAGTTTTTGAGTTTTCTTTTCCTTTTTTCAGTTATTATTTATGCTTGATTTTCGTTTGAATTTTTTTTTTTGGCTCTTATCTAGATGGGAATCTGGAAGAAAACTGTTTTCTTATCTGGGTCTTTTAACTGTTTATGAAACGACTTGTGTGAATCATATTATAGCACAAAGAAGACGTTATTAAATTTGGTTAAAAAACTGTGTAGTAACTCCTACAGGATTTTGCCCAGCTGGATCTAGCTACACTTAAATGTTTTGATAAAAGTAATTGAATTTTAATAACAAATACTGATGATCTTGAATATGATATATAGAATTAGGGTTTTTGCAGAAAGTCGTGTTTCTTTTTTATTTCGGTGGTGAAAAAGTGGCTGTTGTAGTTTGGTGATGGAGTAAGTTTACGTGTGGGTTTTTGATGGGCAGATATCGTTTCTTTTTCTTTTTTTTTTTCTGTTCTGCCTTCAATTTGGTGAGTGTTAAGAGGTTCATAATAATATTTTGTTGGAGGTTGCCGACAGTAATAGGAAGGGTGAATAAAATCACTGTTTTTGAAAAGCAGTGGGGTTTTTTCCCTTTGGATGCGACGGGCTAGCTAGCTCTAGTGGTTTAAAGCGAAGCAAGAATAAGGGGAAAAAAAAGAATGAAAAAACTTATGAATACTGAAACTGAGAAAGGTCTAGCAAGACTCTCTTTTTTCTCATGCTTTTTTTTTTTTTTTGGTTCCTCCTTTATTTTTCACCGTTATTTCCCGTAAAAATTTTTTATCGATCACCAAGACTATGATGTCAGGTTTATAATTTTTATGCATAAACAGTTTTAGCCAATGTTTTCATTTTCTTTTGGTCTGACCATTTATTATAATAATTAATGGTATTTCCGGCAAGGTGTATGTGTGTGTATATATATTTACCGATTTATAATCGTTATTTGCAATCGGTTTGGTATTGCAGCGAAATAAGTTTTGGAAAATGTCGTAATGGTCAGCTTGATGGGATAATAATAATATTAAAAGCTCTTGCGGGTAGTATTTTCCATCTTGCTGCTGTTGTTTGAAGTGACGTGATTGCTGACCAGCTCTTGTTGAGCAGTTTGAATCTTCTCTTTCGACATTAAATGCAAGAGTATATATCACAATCACAATCACAGTCACGACCGGTTTGAGACCTCTCACTCATTGAATGGATCAGGCGATGAGCGGCTTTATGAGGCCAGCTGACCAATCTCACGTGCCGCAGCAAAGCCGACGCGACAAGTTGAGAGTTCAACAAGTGCAAGCTAATTTTCACCACCATAACTTCCCCAACAATTTCGACCAATTCATCACTCTCCATCCTTCGGACCATAGTAACGCTCATCTTCGCAACGCAAGGCACGCCACCCATTTCCTCTACGACCCGACAACCAGTATGATCCCCTCGGAAATGCTCGATTTCTCTGCAAGAAATGCAACTAATAATAACAATAATGACAACGTTCCTGTTAGGAATTCGGTTTTGGAATGGAGATCAAATCACAACCACCACCACCAGCAGCTCAATCCAGTACAATACCCAAGCTTCGATTGGCCAGCAACTAATTTTGCAGGTGCTAGTGCTAGTGCTAGTACTAGTGCCGAAAGTAACCAGAACAATCTGATCAACTCATTAAGTACTACTCATGATTATCAGATCATTAATTCTGGCCAAGTTGTTGGTCAAAAGTATCTGGATCACTCAATGAATTTAGCTTCTCCTTATGATAATGTTGTGACGGTGGCTTCCACAGGACCAATGGAGATTTCCGACGCCGACAGGGATCAAAACGAGCTCGCTCTTCTTCCCTTGAGCTACGTCAACCGATCGTCGACGACGCTGCGTTTCGACAACTTTGTGAACGATTCCAACCTGCAAGGCTTGTCACTCTCGCTCTCCTCCATCAATCCCCAGTTTCAGAGCTCAGAGCTAGATCATCTACCAATAAATAGTGCTAATAATAACGATAATAAGACTGCAGTGATGCCGAAGCCGTCTATAATCAGCAAAGCGAATCATTGCGGGAAATCGCTGCAAGACATTGTCGGGGTTTCCTCCGGTGGGTACAGGAGCACCACGGGTCCCCTGGGGCCCTTCACTGGGTACGCCACGATCTTGAAGAGCTCCAGATTCTTGAAGCCTGCTCAGCAGTTGCTGGACGAGTTCTGCGGTTCGAAAGGGACGATGGTGATCAAGAGTACCAGCAATGCTTGTGATGATATTGTTGATAATATTTCGGAGAGGTTGTCTGGAGAAGTTTGTGGTTGGGCTAATTTCGGCGATCATGATCGTGGTGACGTTGATGCTACTGAAGGTGATGATCTGTTTGTGGCGAAAAAGGCAAGTAGTAGTAATAATAATAATAATAATAACAACAACAATAATTCGTGTGGTTCTTCTACTTTTTATGGTTCGAATGATGGGATTAGTGGAGATGGTCACGGAGGAGTTGGGGGCAATGTGTGTTTTGGGTCCTCTCGGCCGGAACAGGCGCAACAGAAGAAGGCAAAGCTTCTATTCATGCAAGAAGAGGTAATTCTTCCATTCTCTCTCTATTTTTAATTGATTGATGAGCACTTGGTCAATGGATGGGTTTCAATAATTTACGTGTTCGTTTTCTTGCATTCATCAATTATCATCGTGAGAAATAAGCGTCTAATCTCACTTTTAGATAATTAAATGAAGGCAGAAAGATGCTTAATTAATTTTTCTTTAATTTTATGAAATATGGTTGAGCTTGTTAGACTATGTGTACTATACATATCATTGTATAACTAAGTTAAAACAGAAAGTAATTATCCCCCAAGAAAATAGGTCATTTATCCAGGTATCGGTGTCGTTGGGCTTGGCAGTATGCAACATTTTTCTTTCAATTTTTTGGCTCCCATTATTTAGTTGATAAGTTTTTTTTTAGGAAATAAATTGTCATTAATTTAACTGATGTGAATGATTTAGTGTAAATGAAGACGTTTATTGCACCATAATTTTGCTACCTTGCTTCTTCCGATCATTTTAATTCTTATAAACAATAGTTTATCAATTATACTATTCTTGGTTCTACAACTTTTAGCCGTGGAACTGACTGCTATATGCCTAAATATTTGTAAGGAATGTAGGCTTGTAATCAGTACTGCTATATCCCACAAGGGTACGAAGCTTTGGTAATTTAGTACTGCTATAGTACCAAGTTAAGAACATAACGTCCCCATGGCGTTCTATCATCGGCTATATGCTAGGTCCGCAGAGTATTGTGGTCTAGAATTCGAAATTTTTCAATCTTAATATTTTTATTAATAGAAATCTGAATTTTAATATTAATGCTGGGATGATAGGCATCATTGAAAATTTCTATCCAGTCTTTTTGTTGTTACTATAAAAAGAACAGCTAAAAATATCAAAATAAAAAAAGCCATATTCCCCGACTACTGCTTTAAATTCTACTTATTGAAGTTAACTCTCACCAAACATTATTTAGTTTTCGAACCTTGGGAAAGTAGACTAGAATACAAGTTAATATATAGATTGTTTTTCTTTTTTTTTTTCCCTGTTATTTTCTGATAAGGTTAGTTTTAATTTACTGTACTTAAAACATTGTCAATATTTTACGTTCTTCACATTCTACATTATGTTTGGAAATTAAGTGGCATGTCAAATGATGAACTGATGTTGATTGTCTATCCTAGTTCTTTTACTAATTCAGCGGTAGTATCTTATTGAACTTTTCTTCTCTCTCTCTCTCTCTCTCTCTCTTCCCCTTCCCTTCCCTCCCCCCTCTTGCCAGACTTTGTTCTTTAATAGGTGGAGTCTTGGGCCTAGTTTGAAGCCCTCTTTTAGTACTAGTTTCCAATTCCTGCATTTTTCCTGATCACATATGCTACGAATAAATTGTGCGCTTGTTTAACGCTGTTGGAACCACAAATGTGGTTTTAACCAGCTTCAAAATTTATGACAGAAAATGCCGTAGCAATTTTGCTTAGAAATGTGATTTCCACCGCGTTCCCAATTGGGCTATTGGTGTTCATTTCTTCCCTTGCAAGTTTTGAAATAAATATGGCAAGAAAACGCTTCTATAAGAACAGCACTGCTCTTTAAGTATAATATATGACACGTTTAGAAGCAGTCAGCTATATTACATAATGTTTTTAACTCCTTGCACTCACCAGTCTACTGCCGATAATCTTTTGATTGTAACTGTGCTGTCTTTTTCATTGAAAATGGATATTACAGACGTTAAAAGAAAGTTACTTAGCTCATATGGAACTACAATGACATAATTGATTAGATGAGAAAGAGAATACAATCATTCCCCGTCAAACTTACCAAGTGAAATATCTGGATGGCCTACCTCTTTTTTCCTTTTTTTTTAAATTATTATTTTACTGGACAATCACTGAACTCAGATTCCAACCAAGAATTAATGGATAAACAGCAAAAAGCCCTTACCTATTGTAGGGCCATACAAAAAAATTAGCTTTTGATTAACAGTGTACACCACTTATTTGTGATCACTCACTTTATCAAAATCCAAAACCAAATAATTGTTATTCTTGGCATGACCAGGGGTCACGCTGTTGAGACGTGATAAAAGGACAGTTCTTGCTGACATTAATTAGTGACATAACATTACCATTGATTTTCATAATTTGGGCAAATTCAGTTGCTGCTGTTCGATATTATTTTTCCTTTTTTTTTAACAATCTGCAAAATGTTCTTGTGGTGCGTTAGTACGTTTGCATTTGTTAAAGTGCACATGTTGATATCTTTTTGCATATAGCTTTTCGAATGACATTTTCGGTGACTCCGTGTGTGTTTTTATGAAATTCGAAAAGGTTAGCAGAAAGTACAAGCAATACCGTCAGCAGATGCAGATGGTGGTATCATCTTTTGAATCAGTAGCAGGCCTCAGTTCTGCTACGCCAAATATCTTTATGGCTCTCAAGGCGGTCTCAAGACACTTCCGTTGTCTAAAAAGCGTGATCACCGACCAGCTAAATCACACGAGGAAGGTGTTGGGAGAGGAGTTGCCAATATCCCCAACCAGCGGTAGCAGTAGCAAATTAGGTGATCATCATCATAATGCCTTTAGCACACTCAGATTAAAGTGCATGGAACCACAAAGCTTCCAAAAGTATAAACCTGGTGGGGCTAACATGGCCTTCTCTGAGCCCCAACAACAACACATCTGGAGGCCCCAGAGAGGCCTACCAGAGCGCTCCGTGGCCATACTTCGAGCTTGGCTGTTCGAGCATTTTCTTCACCCGTATGCATCTCATCATCTCTATCATATATAGATGTCTTCTCTTGGGCCACTCCAAATAGTAAATTTGATGTGTTTTGCTGTGTCAAAAATTTTTCTTGTTCTAGGTACCCTACGGACACAGACAAGCACATGTTAGCCACTCAAACGGGTCTAACTCGAAACCAGGTGGGCTCAATTATTTGGATTTTAGCTTTGATTTTATACATTTGCATTTTTTGGGTCAAGTTGATTTTAAACGTAGCCTTTGTATGCATATAGTTATTTCAGTGCTGAGTGACCAAATTTGTAGTTCTGTACATTCCTCCTTTGTTCATTGTTGAAGCCTATACATCTGTTAGTGTTAAAGATTTCGCTTTCTTCCGCAGAGGAATTGAGATTTGTTGTTATTAAATTTAGTGATAATATTCATCATAACTCTTGCCATTGCTTATAAGATGATTTCTATGTGCTATATTGTAGCTAGCTTTCTTCAGTTAATAGAGCTAATTTGAATTGAGGAGATTATTGGAATGTCCGAATTGCAATCTATTCAAGATCCAGAAATTATATGTTTAACTTATAGGAGTAGACCTGCTTGATTTGAGGTTATTCATAGTGGCATAAATATGCAATGATATGAAACTAAAATAGTATTATTGTAGAAAAAAAAAATTACTACATTAACTGACAGGAGTAGGCCTGCTTGATTTGAGATTATTCATAATGGCATAAATATGCAATGATATGAAACTAAGATGGAATTATTGTAAAAAACTTGTAGGAGTAGTCCTGCTTGATTTGAGATTGTTCATAATGGCATAAATACGCAATGATATGAAACTAAAATAGTATTATTGTAAAAAAAATTGCACTGAAAATTTATGAAAATATTTTAGAAATAGCAAACTCATATCGTAATTTTATAGCGATATTCACGTATTATTATACTACAAATTACGTAGGAATAGGTTAATGATGTTACTTTTGCCGTTTGTAAAATATTCTCAATTTTTTGTTGTATTTCAATGTGACTAGTAAAATTTTGCTATGGGTCTAATGTTTGTGATGAATATTCCAGGTATCAAACTGGTTCATAAATGCGCGAGTGCGAGTTTGGAAGCCCATGGTTGAAGAAATACATAGTCTTGAAACCAAAGCCTTGGCAGATCAAGTTGACAAAGGTCCTGGAAAGTTTGAATCAAATCCTGCAAGCCTTGGTGACCAAGCCTCAACCAAGCTTGGCACAAGTGTGGTGCCTAGCAAGCCATCGGAATGCCCCGACACTAGTTACTTGGCGGGTCCCAGAGATCCCAGGCTAGGTGCTGATCAGCAGCAGCAGAGCCAGGAAAAGCGGTTGAGGTCGGAGTGTCAAGTTCCGACGAGCATGACTGGAACACTAATGGGCTTCGTTCCATACCATCGAAGTGGGCTCGAGGTTTGGAGTCACGCTCATCAATGACATTATTGATCAGTTTATTAGGAGGAGTTGTAAAAATGTTGCAACAAGATCAACTTAAATTAGGCAACAGCATTAGAGGTCATTATTGAACATACAACTTCCTTTAATGACTTTGGAATGAAAATGAAAAGGGAGTAGACACCTCCATATTAGTACTACGAACTTTTTTGAATGCCTAATGTCTTGTTCACGTGCTTGAATTTGCCTTCTGGTTATATTTTTTCTGTGAAATATGGATTAATATGGTGGAAATTAGACGCTAATAGAAGAAGTTTAAGTCTGAGAACCAATTTTAGCGACAAAGAGATGGTGCACTCTTATTTTATTTCAGCCTCTCCTGGAGAAAATGTGCTTTATTTATTTTATGTGGGTGTTTGGAAAGATGGTGGGAATCAGTGATGAGAACTATTTTTACTGTAGCATGTGAGAGTTTTATACTGTAGTAATTTTTTTTATTGATATTGTAGCATGTGAGAGCTTTTTACTGTTCATAACTGAGTTTGTGGTGAAAACCAATGATTCTAGTACTTGTACTATTTACGTAGTTTTGAACACAAAGAAAAGAATTTTTTTTTTTTAATTCTTCTAATGGATCAATCAAGGAGGCTTCCTGTTGTGAATTCCAACACCAATATTAACGAAAGAAAAGAGGACTTGCAAAGAGATATGGTGAACCTAGGTTGGTTAAAAAGCTGAGCCTCAGTTACCAATTCAGCACGGTTGTATCAAGAGAAACATCACAAATTTTGGTATCATCTGTTTTTCATGTTTATTACGAGATAACATCTGTTATAGTATTAAAATGGTATTCCCGAATTTCTAAAGAAAATTATCATTTTGGTATTCTAAGATTACGCTTTTGGACATGGAATGTCATTTATCTTTATTCAACTGGTCCAAATATATATATATATATAAAACAACAACAAAAGCAATAAGCCCTCTTTTTTTCCCCTAATTTCGGACCATTTAAATAAAAGGTTTGGAAATGAAAAACAAAAAAGGGTGGCGTAAAAGGTATTTGCGAAGACTTAATGATACCAAAAGATACTTCTTAGAAGACGTGAAGGTAGTTCTAGTACCACCAAAAATACAAGTACAAGCTTCCTAGAAATTGTGAAAAACAAAATGCTTTCTCCCCTTTTGCATCAGTTTTATTTAAAGCTTTCTTAGGCCATAAAATATGAATCAAAAAACAAATCGTTGCAGTTTGTAAGCGCAGAAATATAAACTTTACACCAAAATTAGAATAAAATGGAGGGGCTCTTCCGGCTTAACTAAAACAGAAAATTTATGTTTCATAACATGATCACAAGGCCACATGACAAATGCATACACATGCTCACCACATGACAAACACATACACATGCTCATACTTCCAACACAAATTCCTAATCCCTACATTTATTCAAGCACATTAAGACCATGCACTACTAAATATTTTGCACTCACAACCTAGCTAAAAAGCATCACTAGTAGTCTGGTGGTGGTAAAAGCCCGAAATAAAGATCACCCACTTCCGTTTCCATTGTTATTATTATTACCCATATATTTGTCAAAGTCCTTCCGAGGGATGGTATGGTGATTTTCATCTGTGGTTTTGAAGTGATTGCCATTCTGATCTTCACCAACATGATCATCTTGATCATCTAGCCGCCGCTTTTGCTCATCATGCATTATTTCAGCCACCATAACTACTTTCCTACTCATTGCAAGGCTAGAAAATAACATCATTGACACCAAAGCAAGTACTACTGGATACCTCATTCTTGTACAAGACCTTTTACTCTGATCACCAACACCTACCAAAAAAGGGATAAATTTTTCAAGTCAGAAAATTTATCTAAGACAACAAAGAGCCCGTTTGGAAATACAAATATATGCTCAAATCAAATTCTAGTTCAAACCAATTTTGTTATAATATTTTCAGTTACTCGAACGTTTAGCTCGAATTATGTTCTCAAATGGATTCAAAAACACTTACTTTTCGAAGCTCATGCTAAAGAGAAAAGAAATCAACATGCATAAAAGCTTACCAAATAGAGAGAAGAAAAGGGAAAATGTAGTGCACTTTATGGGATTAAGAAGAAGGTGGAAGCTAGCTATTTATAGAAGCATGGCATAGGGGGCTTTAGTGGTGATTGGGATCTCACGATTTCCACCAAAATGAGGCAATTCTAAGTGGGCTGCCCATAACATTTCAATGGCATTGGTGGAAAATTACAGTAAAAAAATGATTAAAGCGCTTGAAATTAGTTCTCTTTCTCCCTTGATTGCCTCCAAAATAGGGAAAGCGCACTGAATATTTTAGCAAATTGAGAAAGCTTAAAGGAAAGCAAGTCAACCGATAGAAGTGGTATACGCCGCACAAATGTACATAAAATTTTATATTTTTTTTCCTCTTGCAATTATTATGCACAAATAATGTCAATTTCTAGCTTTGTGAATCACGTTAAAGTTTCTCATTTTGAGGTTAATTTTGCCAAGTGGGGTTGATTTTAGTTAAGCTATTTGAATCGAGATAACCTTGTGGATTTATTGATCAATTTGGCTAATTATAAATCATTTTATTAATTTTCATGATTCCACTTGTTCTCACATCACCAAGGTCTAGCCGATAATTACACACGCATACATATCCCTCCTCCAGCCTTGATCATTTTGTATATTGAAATTACTTTTTGGTGGATTTACACTCTAGATCTTAACATTACAGGAAGAAGAATGTGAATTTGTTATTAGATTATGTTTACAACCACTGTTAAAGTTGTATAACCAATGCCCACTAGTTTTACTCTTTTTTTTAACAAAGATTGACAATGGTGCATTAGAAAAAGACAGAAATAGTTGTCTTGGGTTTTCGGATTAATTTTTTCACTATGGTTAATGATCTCAAAAAGAAAAATGTATATACTCTTCATGAGTGGAATGGAATTCGAGTCGCGAAAATAGTTAAGTACTCATTATCATTTATGGGTGCATTTTTGGCACTGAATTTTGTTTGGTATAGCCTAAGGTAAAATTTATCATTTAGATAACTTAAAATATATCATTTACCTTCCGTTGTAGTGCGGTTGAAATCGATTCGAACCAATAACAATTAACAATAGTACAATATTAAACAAAAAGCTGATACAGTTTAAGCTCTTAACTCCTCTCCTAAATTCTTTTTTTGTGATTTCTTGCTATCGGCATGCTTTTCCCTATGTCCTCTTGGGTTCTTTTTTTGTGATTTCTTGGTATACCTGCGAGCGATCAAATGTAGACTACCACGTCATTTTTTAGTAACACAGTTGGACACTTCTGCTATTACAACAGGATACTGCCAGTAGCATGATAGACTACCACTGCCTGTGAGCTACTGACGATATCCTGATATGATGCGAGCAAGAGAAATTTAATTTAGTATTCAAATATTGCTAGTACGATATTTCTGCAGGTGTTCTTTAATGGCAAAATCAATTCAAACAATGATATTTGCTTAAAATTCTGTCGTGTAGCAGACCTGGGCTTACATGAAAGAGATGAATAAAATTTTAGGCTAGGAGACAGAATCTCCTGTAATTAATGTGATAGAGGAGAACAAAGCCTCTCTCTGGGGCCAGGAGTACAAATATATGGTTGGATTTTTAGGTAAATTAGTAACCAGACTGGATTATCACTAATGATGAATTGAAAATTGAAATTTTTATCCCATATCAAAAATATTATATTACCCCTGTTAGTTAAATATGGTACCCACCCAGTCAATTTAGAATTTACCAAGTAAACCATTTTCGGTAAATACGCCTAGTATTAAAATTGGTAGATAATATTGATAAACTTTCATCCGTTTAACACAAAAGCAAATATAAGTGGTAGGGTTCTTTAATTTTAATTGTTTGTTTGCTTGATTTGGAAGGAGATCTTGATTGCAAAACCTATATACATGTGACATGATAGAGAGCAGACTTACAAAAACTACATGTTACTTGCCTTGATATTTTTCAATTTATATATAGACATACGAGTTTTGAATGGTTACTATATATTTCCATATATAGCTTTGGTCTTAATATAAATAGCACATCATGTACAGATATTAATTTAAACATTTCATTCAATACAATATCAAAATATATGTATTAGGATCTTATGATGATAGTATACATAATCAGATATACCATACAACACACTCAATATCCCAATACAACCTCATAGCTCGATCACTATACGTACACATATAGGCATCCACAAACTCTCTCTCTCTCTCTCTCTCTATATATATATATATATATATATTGCTAGTACCTACAGCCACATCATGGATATACAATACACAACACTTATAACAATATCCCTCAACATCCTCATATCTTAATTAACTGCAAATATAATATAATAAACTTGTGGGCTTTAGGCCTATAATTAATTACTACTTTCACCCATTGCCACCGTTACCATTATCATCACCGCCATGGTTATTGAAGTCTTGTCTAGGAATGTAGTGATGGTTATTCACGCTGCTTCCAGGGTAACCAACTTGGACTTTGTCACCATCATCCGAATCTCCGGCCAGCTTCCGGTGACCTAATTGCTTAAGCATTTCAACCTCCGGAAAATAAGCAGAAGTAGCCTTCAAATTTACGGCCGAGCAAGAGCTCATCATGATCAACACCACAAGTAAAACCACTAAAAGTCTCATTTTTCTTCAGTGATCGCTAGCTGATTTTTAAACACCAGAAAAGACGTTATTATAATATATATACTTGAAAATTAAAACTAGAACAAAATTTATAGAATATACTTACTGAATATTATTTTTGAGACTTCATATAGATATATGGGGAGGAGAGGAAGAAGTTTGAGGCATTTATATAGTGGCAGGCTAGCTATATATATCTAGGGTTTTTCCCTTTGAGTGTTACGTACAGTGAGATCAATTAATAAAAATTTTGTTATGCGGTTTCCACCAAATGTGGCAATAATTACTGGTATCCCTATATCATTTCATTTTAATTACTTTTTAAATGCAACTTTGATACAAAAAATGTTAATTAATTAGGAACCTTTTGTCTTATTTGGTGCTTGAAATAGGAAAAATCCACCTAATCAACAGTTAACAGTTGACAAAAGTCAACCAAGCACAATGCAGCCCCTGTCCCCCGTTACATTGCATGTGATATCAAATATATATATAAATAATTTGAGAGCAAACTGTGTCCAAAAGTTTATGCACAAAGGCATGTGAAGTGGATTGATTATTGATGAGACACATATTGATTTTGATAATGCTTTTTGGGCCTAGATAACTTTAATGATTACTTGGTTTCTAAGGCATTCATGATTTGTTTCCCAGCACTTTGTAAATCAAATTTTTTAGCTAATGTGACACTTATCATTCTAACCCCATCACGTCTATGTCGCCAATTGGTTTATGAAATCCTATGAAATTATTGGGAGAAGTGATAACAGCACTTTTTTTTTTTTTTTTTTTTTGCTCTTTTTTCACTCTTTATTTTCACTGTTTTACATATAGAATCTATTATCTCATTTTTTGTATAAATAATAATTTATCATGTTAGTAGATTCAATGCGTCAACTTTGAATGCTAAAAGTGTAAAAAAGAGTGAAAAATAAAATGCTGCTAGCATTGCCTAATAATTATATTTTCTAGATATGATGGTGTATTTAGTAGCCTTGGGCAACATAATTTGTCACTTTAATCTGTAATTTCGGTGCAATTTACAATCTATAAGGAAGCACGCACCGAAAATCTGTATCTCATTGGTAAGCCTTTCATATATATCTTTTCACTCTCATTCATAAACGAGAAATTTGATAGACATTTGATGTAAAATTTCCATGCCAGATTGACACATGACAGGATATATAAAGATTCTCTATAGTTACATATGTAGCAAAAATTACATTAATATACAACCCAATTCTTTCAGTTTCTAGTCTTTTCTTTCGCACGCTCTAGCGGTGTGGGACCATCGCTGATGCATGTTTCTTTAGAAATATCAGCTTCCACTTATCTGCAAATAAAAATTAACAGTAGTAAAAAGGAAATTAGGCTACCCAAAATTCGTGCTTATCTCATTGCCTCTATATATACTATATATTATATATTATTGGTTGGCTATATGCAAGTCACTTTACTTTGGTAAGTTATATTCACTCTGGCAATAATAGTTGGGATTCTTATTTGTTCGCTCGTTCACACTCCCAAAACAAATTTGTATTTGTTGAGGGGGCATCATGCAATATGACTTACCCACTTGCCAGATTCTTAGAGGATGCACAATGATAGACGCGTTGAAAGAGTCATAATTCATGACTTTGAATTATATAAATATAAGATTATATGCACTTTGTATTTTAAGTTTATTTAGATATTATATATTTTTTATTTTTGATCTTGTCAAAAATATACTTTCTAATTAAATTTTAACATATAAATTTATACGTTTCATGATCAAACTTCAATTTTGACCCAAAAATTACTTAAAATACTCTCAAATAGAAAAATATAAAACTTTAAAATCTTAAAAAAAAATTTAAACTAAGGATTTTCACTTGACAATGTTTAGAATACCCTCAAAAATAGAATTTTGTATGTTTTGTTCTTTTTTTTTTTTTTGAAAGGTTAAGTTTTTTTCCTCTTTTTTTAATAAATAATTTAGTCATTTTAAATGTCAAAAGTAATTATTAACTAATGTAAGACATGAATTTGTATATTAAATTTAATCTGAAGATTTATACTTTGATGAGATAAAAAATAGAAGATAATTTTCAAATAAATCTAAAAAAGAATGTATAAAAAAGGTAAATATTTCTGAAATGTATATAATACTCTGCTATAAATCTTTAAATATATATTATTTGCTTATTTTAACACTCGTATAGCAACCCCAAACCTCGAGGGGAATCAATTTCAAACTACAGATTTAATCGCAAGAGATTAAAATTTACTAACACAACTTTTTGACAGTTCTTACCAAATTTGAATTTAGAATAATTTAGGGGTTCGTAAAAAAAAAGTGACGTACAATACTACTCAACCGATATGACGTAATGCATGATGTATTGTTCTTTTTCTTCTTTTTTTTTCTAAGGAATATGTATATATAAAATGTACATGATCTCTTACCAAAACAAATCCGTCGCTTTTGTCAAAAAACAAAAAATCAGTTGCTACGGACCATGAAAATATAGACAACTTTGTCGATATTTTCTTGATAAATGTATAAGTCAGGATCCTCGATAAAAAAAATCAGAAAATAAATATATTTTTTTTCCTAATATTCACGAAATATCTATAACATTTTATTGAAACTTAAAAAAGTAGATAGCATGTTTAAAAATATATGAGGTAAATAATATATTTTTACCATAAATACGGTTTATTTACGCTATAAAATATAATTTACCTTAAATATTATGAAACATGCTATTTCTTAAAAAAATAAAAAATGTTATCTGTCTCTTTCCTTTAAAAATAATTCTTTTAAATTTATTTACGTTGTATAGCTAACACATTTCAAAAAAAAAAAAATAGTCATCATCAGCTAATTAACACACATAAGTACACCAGCATTTACGCCTGTCCAACTCCCCCACAATATCCTCGAAATTTCGGTGTGAAAAACAAAGCACTAGCTAATATCTCTATAATCTATGTGTAGAACATATTCCTTGTTACGGTCTTATATAATGTGTATACAGATCCACGATGCGATAAATACGACGACAAGAATATATCACACGCCTAAAACGTCAAACTTAAATTTGGAAATAATTGCCATTCAAAAAAAATTGGAAATAATTATCAACTAAGCGAAATTTCTAAAAAAAAATGATGATCCTAATTAATTAACTAGCTATGAAATAAATTGCTAATCAAACTAGATAGCTTGTTAAGCAATTTTAAGTCCTTAATTTCTTCTTTCTTTTTCCAACAAAAATTGTATGTTAATTTCAAAAAAGTCGTGAATTGCCAAAATTGAACAAAGCCAATATGCGTAATACTTAATTAGGTCCTGGTAACAAGTCATTTTGCCTTATGATTATAACTTAAGGACTTTGAATTAGGCTCTAAAGTAATTAATATAAACACGTGTACAAATAGCAAATTTTACAGTCTCTATGTACCAAGAAAAATTGGGTGGTTGGCGGAAATGATGTTATTCAAAGCAACATGATGCATGAGATGTCGACCCCCAGCATGGGAAATGAACTTGGTTTTGAAATATATACAGTGTATGTATGTATGTGCGTGTGTGTGTGTGTGTGTGTGTGTGTGTGTGTGTGTATCTATATCTATACATCCCTCTTGTGTGGTCATTTGTCATTGGCGTTGCGTGAACAAAATGTGTTGTCATAATCTTATTAAGTTAAATGTGTGAAAGCGGTTGGATACTAGGTCAAAGCTATATAACATATGTTGAAAAAATTAATTTGATTTAATTCCAAAAAAATGTGAAGTTAATCTTTTGAGTTAAGGTTTCCACGACATATTTACACCTGACACAATAATTAAAAAAAAAAAGTGAATAAGCCATGCGAATCTTTACTTAGTTCTCCTTTGTATTATTTGGCATGATCTGGAATCTTTTTTTTTTTTTTTTAATTAATGAGGAGAAGGAGCAACATGCATTAATTTTTTTTTTAAATGTTAACATATCAATTAAATTGGCATTCAATTGCAGACTATCTCACACCAACTCCTAACGCATTATGACACATATAAGATTATTGAATCTAATGCATATCAAAACCTCTAAGATTACCCTTGATTTTGATTCATGGGGGCAGCTAATTGTTCTGTATGTATATATGTTCCGTTGATAAATTGATACATGCATAGCCATGATCTGGACCTTGCTTATTGTTATAAGCCATTAATTAATCTTGATCTTGGTACGGTGCAATTAGTTAATTAATAATGTAAACCTTTAAAGTTAAAGGGGTATGGTGATTTTCTTATGCAAATGAGCCAAGTGTAAACGTAAAATTTTAATACGTGTGTATGTGATTTTGGCGGGTTTTTTTTTTTTTTTAATTAATCATCGTGTAAGATCTTCCTCTCCGGAAGCTTCCTTGATCTTTGATTTAATGGCCAATTGAATAAGAATTCTAATAAAAACGAGGGTCTTTCCCAAAAGAGGGACAGTATATATATATATACACATATAATTATACATATATATTCTTCTATAAATTGTCCTGGACTTTTTGACTTTTCCTAAGAGTCTTTCTTTGCAATTGTCATTTGACCCTTTTGGCTGCTTGCCATGGCATTTCATCGATCGACCAACATCATTTAAGCAGACAATTTTGAAAAATCGGCTATTTTATAATAGGCTCTGTCGCCAAATTCTTGGAGCCATTCAAGGATCCCCGAGTACTTAATAAATTGAAGAAAAGGTGACAGAAAATAAAAATAAAAATAAAAATCTACGGATGTGTACAAAATACGTTGCAAATTTTAAGAGCGATTTTGCAAACTTGCTAGTCAATAGTCATAGTTTTCCATTTAAGAACGTTCCCAATTAAGTCCAAATCAAACTTGTCTGTAATTTCTTTTAATAAAACAGAAGCTTAATTAAGAATCTCTTCGCTTGACTCTTTTTTGCTAACCTATTCACATTGATCAAAAAAATAATACATAAGCCTCACACATTATTATGATATTGAGATCCACATATACAGCCTTAATTTCTCGTCAATAATCCCTAATAGATTGAAAAATAAGTTGTTTATAACGTCACAAACATCGTCTAATTCAAAAATGCCTCGTCAACAAGCTACCAAACAGCCAGTTTTTGTAAACCCCACGACTTGCGAAGCTGTTCAAAACGCAACTTTCTAACACAAAGTACAATATCAGCTAACAAATAACTCCATTTTCAAGCCCACTTTCGTCATCAAAGGCGTGTATTGGACGGACTCTTGTTATACGTCAAACATTTAGTACATTTCTAAATATAATCAGTATTGTTCAAACGAACGAAAGAAACACCTGCTGGGATTTTTTTTTTTTTTTTTTTTGCTTTTTCTCATGTTTACTACGTGTTTCATTGTATTCGCCTTATGTTCAATCTTTGAAGCCAGAGAGTACGTACGGTTATAGTCCAAAGGAAGAAAATTATGTTGTGTTTTAGTCGGTTTGTTAGCGTCGTCAAAGGTTCCTTTTTGCATTCATATTATGGAATTATACTATAAAAGCAGCTTCAAGCTTACCCCTCGTGGCCTCCATATCGATCTCACCACTCTCAAAAGCAATAAAGTTACCAAAAGATATGGAGATGAAGCTTGCAACACAAATCTTGCTTTGCAGCTTCTTCGTTGTTCTTGTTCTTAAAGTTTGCCCTGCATCATCTGACGAAGTTGGTAAGGAAAATTAATCATGCATGTCAAATATCAATTGATTGGTGTTCATGTATATATATATATATAGTAATTGCTTTAAATCTTATTATCCAACATTCTAACCTCCAAAATTACCATTTGGTAGTATTTTCAAAATAGTTACAAATGGTTTTATTTTAAAAAACAAGATTTTTTTAGACATGATTTGAGAGTATTTTTGAAATTTTTGACTCAAAAATCTTGCAAAAACTTTTTTGAAAATACTATGTCAAGCAAACATGGTTAGAACCAAGTTTTTGATTCAAAACTGTAGCATACTAAAGCTTTATACTGTAGCAATTTTTTGTTTTTTACTATAATATAAGAGCTTTACACTGTAGCAATTTTTTGCTTTTTGCTATAACATATAAGAATTTTACCACATTTATAAACAAAAAGCTAGTTCTAACTATGCTTGTCAAACACTCTTTGAGAACAATATCAAACGAGGTTGGCCTATAGTGTCAAGTTATAGATAATCTCTCTCTTAGCCCTTTTTTTTTTTTTGGTGGATTAGCTAGGTGAAAGTCCTTTGTAATTGTTTCTTTAATAATTTCTCTTTCAAAATTTCATGACTGTGTGTTTAACTTAGATTAATTATCTTTTTTTTTTCTTACTTGTTCTCGTATATATATTTTTATTTTATTGGCTTGCAGAGGATGAGAGTGAGTTTAATTATGAAAAAGGGAGCGAGAGGGGGCCAGATAGATGGGGAGAGATTCATCCTGAATGGAGCATGTGCAGCAATGGAACCATGCAGTCACCAATCGATTTGTTAGACGAAAGAGTTGAAGTGATCTCACACTTAGAGAAGATTAAGAGAAACTACAAGCCTTCCAATGCCACTCTTAAGAATAGAGGTCATGATATAAGGGTAACGCAAATAAATTTCATAAACTCAACCATATATACATCTCTACGTATAACAACAGAGTTTTTTTAATAGTTCTGATTAAGTGCAAAAAATATACTCAAAATTCAAATATGTTGAAGTAATTAACAACATTTTTCACGTTAGTTTTAGAGTGTAGGAGATATGATACAGAATGAGTTGGTCAGTGGATGCCAACTTAATGAGTGTGTCAAGTATCTTTAATATCAGCATAGTACAATTTACTTTTAAAAAAATGTTGGTAGTTGTGCTAATAAACTTTTTTTTTTAATTTGGAATTAAAAGATTTGAATTATTACCTTATGATGGAAACAGGTGTATAATTAATAGATTATACCCGAAACCATGCTAATTTATTTATGCATTTTGGAAGACTATGTAAATTACAAGTGCCATATATAGAATATCATGGAGAAATTAAATGAAATAATTAAGTACCAAACATCTATAGAAATCTTTTGCTCCTTATGTGAGTGTAGGTATGTGTATGAATCTATTAGGATTTGAATCTTGATAGCTTAATTTCTTCTTAATAAAGTAGGTGATAGGCCCCACACCGATAAAGAAATTAAAAAATCTTTTAGTAACTCTCAAATAATGGCGTGAAATCTTAATTAGAAAAATATATATATATTCAGCACCCCAACATGTAAGTATAGAATTATGTTATCATATATATTTTATTTTATGTTCCTATTTTTTAAATTTAAAAAAATTAAACTGTTATTAGAAGCACTTAGAGTTAGAGACTAATTATATAAAGCTTTCTGTTCTTCACAAATAGCTCCTCATTATTGAAATATCCTCCAATAACGAGCTAAAAAATAACTAATTATTTTATTAAAAAAAAAGTCTACCTTGATTAAGTGCAGGATTATGTATACATAATCCTGCACTAAGCAATTTCTTTATTATCTTCAATAACGATGAATTAATATATTGTTATTTTTTGGAATGCAGTTGAAATGGAACTCGAACGACGGCGGTTATATTGAAATAAACGGGACTCAATATTTACTCCAACAATGCCATTGGCACTCACCTTCTGAACACACCATAAACGGCAACAAGTTTGATCTAGAGTCACATGTCGTTCACCAAACCCCAACTGGACAGACCTTCGTATTTGGAATTTTGTATCAGTTTG
Source organism: Artocarpus hirsutus (assembly GCA_946598075.1). Lineage (NCBI taxonomy): Eukaryota > Viridiplantae > Streptophyta > Magnoliopsida > Rosales > Moraceae > Artocarpus > Artocarpus hirsutus. The sequence continues at coordinate 46,037 of CAMOHE010046855.1, forward strand.
GTGAACCTGATCCATTCTTGTCATCAGTACGTACATATATCACATAATTAAAAATATGTTTAAATTAATAATATTGCTTAATTAATCTTGATCTGTGTTTTATATCTTCTTAATTAATTAGGTGGAGGAGCATTTAGAGGAAATTTCCGATACTGGAGAAGAGATAGCTGTTGGTATAGTTGATCCACATCAAATAAAAATAGGAAGTCGAAAGTACTACAAATATATTGGCTCTCTTACAATCCCACCTTGCACTCAAAATGTAGTATGGATCGTTTCTAAAGAGGTAAATAAATATTATTTGTTATTTATATTATTATTAATAGACCTTACAAAAATGATGTCGTACGTAAAAGCTTGGTATCTAATTAATTTTTGGAGTAATTATTTTATTCTAGATAAGGACTGTCACAAGAGAACAAGTGAACCTGCTTCGTGTAGCTGTCCACGATGTAAGTTGATTAAATTCTCTCTCTTAATTTGTGTATTTTAGTAAACAAATTAGCAATTTATAATGTTTTGTTTTATTTCTATGCTTTTGAAATAATTAAATTGTACTTTGGCAGGATTCGGGCACTAATGCAAGACCAATACAGGAAACAAACTCGCGCTCCGTGAAACTATTTAGAGACGAAGAAGTAGATGAAGAAGATTAAATTAATTTGTTTTTTATGGCTCAAGTACTAAGATATTTATAATTATATTAACGTCTCTTCTACATCATCAAATATTATTATTATTTTTTTTAAAAGAAGTGAATAAAATTAGTTCATTATATATAATTAGGACACATATCTACGCAACTTTTTGGATTTTTATCCGGTATTTATGCCTTATCTTTACCTTATTATTGTATGATACTATTCTTTAGAAAATTTTAATAAATTTTACTTTGTAGTACTGTTCTTGTATGATTAGAGCCAATTAAGCTTTTAAAAGAGTGTGTGGTAATGTATAAAAAGCTCATATGATAATTATATGGTCGTCAAATTAACCTTCTTCCTAAGAATATAAAGTAAAACATAATCTTAAAGACGTCCAGTTGTGGTGGCATAACTAAAACGAACAATCATTTCATGACGCTCCTTTGTTTGTTAAAAATTCAATCTCAAATAATTAATGAGGTTGTATGTTTAATGTTTCTTAACAAGAATGTAATTTGGTCTCCTTTTCATCCTATTTATGATCCTGGTAATCTTCTAAAATAAAATTGCACACAATTCTCTATTTCCATAAGAAAAAGATGGGTACATTTTGATTATTTGCGATTGAGAATCTTCTGGTGGGTCCAGAAGAGAAGTCAGGGGTTTGAAGGAACTTCCTGTGTGGTACAAGACAAAAGCGACAAGCCATCGAAGGAGCTAACAAACCATGCAGCAACGGCCAAATGGCAAAGTGTCTAAACAATATGAAGACAAACAACTGGTCGTAAGCAGTGACCCAATCCATATTAACCAATAATAAAATTCAAAATTGGAATACAAGTACCCATCCTCCCAACCATACACTTCTTTTGAAGTATTCAAAAGTTATAACCAATATAATTGATCATCCTTCTCTACAGAGAAAAAATGAAGTACTAGTACTAAAAATTAAAACTAATTAGTATGATGCTTTTCTAAAGTTAAGTTATTGTATTAAGGAACCCATCCGTTATGAATGATTGCAGAATTTAATAGGAGTACTCATTTTACAAATTAGATACATACATACATACATATATATATATATATATATATATATATATAATAAAATGAAATCTTTTGAAAGCGCTATCATATATGCAAATGAAGTAAGACTTTATTAGTGCTAAATTAATGTTTCTTTTTGTGCAGCCAAGCATAAGAAATCAAGAAAGAAGCAAAAGGCTTTTTTTTTTTTTTTTTGTTGATTATTGAAACCTAAAGTTAATTCATACCACTATAAACATAAAATTTAAACTAGGTTAATCGCATAATTATACCTCATAGTTCTCATTATTTTTCAATTTGTCTTTTTATTTTTAAAAACTACAAAAGTATCATTTGAATTTAAAAAACTTGTTTCAATTTTAACTCTTGCAGACTTTTTGACTTAAAAAACATGGAGATAAGATAAAAAATACCCTTAACTATACCTAATTTGTTTATAAAATATATGTTTTTTCTTGAGAAAGATTTAAAAATATAAATTTAAAAATTTAAAAAGTCATAAAATTTAAGACTTTTTTTTTTTAATTTGATGTTTTGTTTTAGGATTTTTTTATGTTGTTAACATATAAAATATTTATCATGATTATTTGAGAGTAGTCATATTGTTTTGCCTAATTTTTTTTATTCATGAGGATGAAATTGAAACAACTTTTTAAAATTTTAAGAATACCTTTATAGTTTCTAAAAACAGATAGACAAATTAAAAAATAATTGAAACTACGAAATACAATTATGTAATTAACCTAATTTAGAATAGAAGAAAAATACAAAACTGAGCATACACAACAAGTGTTAAAAATACCTAACGATAAAAACCAAGCCTAAGTACCGGGACCATTTATCAGTACAACATGCTAAATTAGAATAGTAACGAATTATAATTGTCTTACCAAATTGGCCATGAAATTGAAAGTCTCTCCCCAAAATTTATCTACATCTAATTATGATATCATATTCATACAACTCTGGCAAGGACTTTGATGATATCATCCATAGAAGGTCTATGCAGAGGATCATCTTCCAAGCAAGCCTTGGCTAGTACAGCTAAGCATAAAGTCCCAGCTAGAGAATAGTCCTTCAAAGATGGATCCATGAAATTCCTTAGCTTCTCAAAGCACCCACCTTCGCTAGATTCCCCACCCAAGAATCTAATGGATTCTTTGAACGATTTTCCCTCATTGTTGTCCTCTCTACCTGAGATGAGCTCAAGCAGGACAATCCCAAATGCAAAAACATCAACACTTTGATCATTGTTGTAGCAAGTTCTCTCTAACGATTCACCAAGTGGGAAGGCTCCAACTTCTCCCAGTTTTGCCCTGAAATTCAATGTCACGAAAATGTTCCTGCTATTCAAATTCATGTGGGCATAGGAAGGAAAAGTGTAGCAGTTCAAGTAGTGAAGGCCCGTTGCAATGTCGAAAGCTATCTGTGCCCTTTGATACCACCTAAGAGGACTTGAGGGATTAGACAAGCATTCCCTCAAGCAGCCATTTCCGGGCCACTCAAACACCAAGTAAGACCAGGAAAAGCCATCTTCACCATAACAAACACCAAGCAGCTTGACAATATTGATGTGGTTGATTTTCGAGTGCACATCGATGATCCGACGAGTATCTTCGAATCTCATCTGCTTGATCATCACTTTGGCATTATCCGTCATTACCCCCTTGTAGACTGGAGAGCCCATGATCTTGTTCTCCTCGGAGAAATCCCTTGTTGCTCTCTTTATCTCCTCCATGCTATAGTTGAACAATGAGAATTTTATCCCGACAAGAAGGTCGGGAGACAAACATATGGACCTTCTAGCTGTTGCGGGGGACTTTGGAGGACTCTTGGTAGGTGAAGGGATTGGAGAGATTCCACCATTGAAGGATTGGTATTTCTTTTCCTTCCATTTCTTCAAGGCTCTGACATGCAAGACACATGCTATTACTGCTATAAGAACAAGAGAAAGCCCAATAACAGATCCGGCTATATACAAATTCCTTGGTTTTGTGTTTTGTATTGGCTTTTCTTCTGTGATTGTGGGAAGAAAAACTGAAGACGGAGGTGGAGAACTGGGAATATTTATGTTTATGACTGGTTCAGCTCTTAAGGGAACCAAGACAGTTGTGTTTGGATAAACAGTTGCCTCAGGTTCTAAGTGATTGACTGCCCACAAATCCTCCGGAGATATGCCAAATTGCTTGCTGAGAGCCGTGGTTTCATCGCCTTCCACCAAAGGGTATGTCACAAGGTACTTAACTCCTTCACTAGCAGTGGAATTATCCGGGCAGGCACATTTCAGCGGCACGTGAAGCTTAGAACCAACTTTGAGATAATTGCTTTCTCCGGACGGGCGATTTTCCTCGGCAAGAGTTTGCAACTTCACTAGACCTTCGAAAACACCGCAAGCAATATCCGACATCGACATTGTATCGGAGATGGTATAGCTGAAATTCGCCTGAAAGTATCGGCCAGAGCAAGAACAGTCAATGGGGACAAGAACTTCTCCGGCTGCTGGTTGGAATAACTCGGAAGGAGATGTGAGGTTGTTCAATTGAAGCAGCACATCGGAGTTGACATTAAACAGCTCTGAGATACTTGAGATGGTCTGAAAATGTTTGTTGGCTCTGTAGACTAAAAAGGTTTTGCATGAAGAGTTTTGGAATATTGAATTGCAAGTGTATCTTGAACCAAGGTTGGATTCATTTGAAGAACAATCCGAGAGATCATAATACTGCTGAGCGTTGCTCGAAGTTGTAATTATGCAGATTGGAATCAGAAACCAGAAGTATTTCATGGTTTCTTTGATCAAATACTTGAAATTTCTATTGGTTAATCAAAGAAAAAGAGAGAAAGGGGAGATATGGAAAATGAGGGAAGAAAACAGAATTCTCTAAAAATAAGAGGGAAACAATCAAACAGTTGATTAACAGAAATCCAAATATTACTAGAAATTTAGAATATTCAATTTAACGAAACCCCATTTCATTTTATTATTCTCAAGTTCGGCCAACATATCAAATAGGTCAAAAGGTATGACCAAAACTAGTAAACAACACAGCAAGAGCCGGCTGAAATGTTGAATGGCAAGTCAGAATATGAATATAATAAGCAAAACCTGTGACTTTTTCTTACATGTTTCTTAGTAAACAGGGACCTAGGTCAATATCATATTATTAGATTTCTTTTTTTCCCCTTAATTTAATGTCTATGTGTTCCAAATTCTCAATTTAACCTCAATTTTCTGCAACATTCAGTCTATAACTGGCCAAAAGAAAAGGCTTAAACTTTTGTTTAAATTTGTAACATACCCGACAAAGCTGACAAATGCAGTGCAAGTTTTCTTTCCCCCTCCAACTGTATATGATGTAGGAATAATAAGTCTGTCCAATATGGGACAAAACACCTGTTTAATCATGAGCAGTTTCGACAAATGGACAACCAGACAATCAGCTTGAATCCAAGTAACCTTAAAAATTGTACTTACCTTAAAGATTGTTATGAGCCATAACGAGAACATCTTCTATTTCTTTTCTTATTTTTTTTTTTTTGAGAATTTGAAATCTATACATTTGATTGGATCTTCCAAAAGAAAATCCTTTTTTGTTACCATACGTTCTATTAAGCGCAAAATCTTGGTCCAACAACATGAATACAAGCACAATAATTTGCTATGACCTTTAAAACGACGACATCTTGCACAATAAATATTTCTGAAAATGAAAACATCTTCTAGATGGAAAATTCTGCCCTATCAAGTGACCAAAAAAAAGTTAAAACGATAACTTCTGTTGAAAACGACAATGTCTCTAGTAAACGACAATCCAAAAACAGTATGTCATAAAAACGACACAACTCTTGAAACCTAAAAAACGACAACTTTTCCACAAGTACCGTGAGCGACAATGGTGATAACGCATCGTTATGAATGAGAATCTTCATAAAGAACAGGCTCTCGTTTGATGTCTTTGGCTAACGAAGTTTTACTTGTGAACGAAAATCTTTACGATATACTAGAAAGTAAATTACAAACGACAGCGACATTGAAACATAGAACGAATGCGGCTTATGCGACCGCCAATCTACAGCATAAACGACATTTAAATAAAACGATATTATCTTTCAAAAATGACGATTCATAGGCGGAAGGCACTTCTTTCTTGCTTCTAAGATTAAAGATATCCATAAATAAAAGCTTTTTTTAAGTGAATCTTTAAAAGTTTTAAAGAGTACAAAATAGCAATGTTTTTGAAACCACGTCATTCCAAGAAAACGACAATGTCTTATGAGTTTTTCCAGAAACCAGACTCAAGAAACGACAACATTTTAGGAAAACCGCAACACCACTCCAAAAACGACAAACTTTTTAAGAAAGAGAGCAGTATAGATAAACCTTTCATTTGGTACATTGGTTCTGAGTTAAAACCATTCATAGTGTAAAGTTTTCAACAACTATAAAATAAAATACAGTTACGACATAAAGCTCTTAGATGTTATAATTTTGAACTTATTTTTTCAGTTCAAACCAGTTTATCAAGCACCTAAAGTATATATGTATACATGTGTTGGTGTAAATGTTACGTCAAATTTCCTTACATACGACAGGCTTACAAAGGAATCACAAAATATCTTACTGTTACTGACGACAAAAGAATAGAAATAAAAAGAACTTCAACACAAAACACTATAACCTTAGAATGCGACAGGGAGCTCTTGCAAGGACTATTTCTCTTCAAAATGACGACAAAAACATGCGTCCTGTATGTTCAGCAAAGAATACTTTGTAACGTAATTGTGTATATTGCATGGTTACAGTATAATAACCTAAATTCCGTTTAGTTCGGCCCAAAAGTTTACGATACGACGTTTATGATGAAATTATAATTATGCGAATTTTTTAGGAAATGTGGCAGAAACGGAGGGATGGGATCGCGTCGCCTACTACAAATATGCTTCTATGTACATGTATTATTTTCGACTTCTCTTTTGTACCAATTTTTTGACATTGTGGATTTGCTTCTGTCTCTGTCAATGATTTGTTTTTTCCTTTTAAGATTTTTCACGAATCTCTGTGCATTATTTGTCCTTTGTTTTCTCTGGTCTGTTTTTTGTTTATTTTCTAATACATACTACGCATAATACAAGAATATAGAAACTACTATTGAAAATACATTGAGTATAAAGGATAGACATTTTTGTTTTTACTACGCAAAAATCTCTTTTGTGTCACTCTATGATGCTCATTATATACAAATAAGATAAAATTAGTGTGCATGTGAAAGAACAGTTCAAATTACAGTTGTCAAACCGATGCTTGATAACAAAAATACGGAAAATAGCTTCTCTGCACACACACTCATATAGTGAGTTATTTTGTTTATACTGGTAAAAAAAATCACAAAAACAGTTATTTTGGTTTTTTTTTGGGTCACCTTCACAAAGCAACACATGTAACTATTCCTATTAGCAACTGTTATTACTGTACATGTTATGATGGCTTGTGTAAATTACTGGAATAATCAAAACATAAAAGAAAATAGAAAAATAATGTTATTTGTAAAATAGTTTTTCTTAGAGGGCAAATTCTAATAGTTGAATTTGTTAATGATCAAGTATCAATTCGATGGTCTCTTGATGCTAATCCATTTGCCTGAGATTGATTGGGTGTAGGAGCAAAAAGATAAAGTGCATAAAAACAAAAATGACATAAAAGTTTATATTAGTTCACCTTCGTTTCGAGAGTCATGCCTCTTGTAGCATAGGTGTTTTTTCTATTGAACAAAATAATCATGTAAGATGTTAGAAAATAAAGAAAAAATAGGCAATAAAAAAACAAAGAATAAAAAACACATAGATATACATGAAAAAGCCTTAAAAGAGAAAAAAAACCATGAGCAAAGGTAGAAGCAAATCTATTATTTCAAAAAATTGGTATACAAGGAGGAGTCGAAATAATATATACATGGTAGCATAACCCTAACATAATAGGTCCGTACCGTACATCGGCTTAATCCTTTCACTGCCATCATAGATCCAAAAAAAATTCCCATAATTATAATTTCACTGCAAACTTTTAGATCAAACCAAATAAAATTCAGGTTAGTGTACTTTAACGTAAGAGAAATTGATTAAGCTCTAAATATGGTGAATATACCATGTCTTTTTCTCATAAGGCTTGATTTCCTTTTTTGAATTTAAGTTTACTATCCTGATTTGAATTTACGCCACTTTCCTTATAGATTTAAGATCCTTTTGTGATAGAAACCTGGTTGATCACGATAATCCTAGCATAGAAGATTTCGATAAAGATTTTTGAAATATTCTACGGTCGACCGCAGAGCATTTGCAGTCGACTGCTACCATAGCAATTGATTAGGGTTGATCTAGCCTTCTACCTAGTCGATTCCTAGTTGCCTTCAGTAGATAGGACCTTCTATACACTCCTTGAGGGTGATGAAATTCCTTGGTCTGGTCCACTTGAATTGACACGTGGATGGCAGAGATTGAGGTACAAAATATGGCTCAACATTTTTTGATTAGTTCTACTTTAGGAAAATTAAACCTATACAAGCATATAGTTTTATGCCACGGCTGTCTTTTTTGGGGCGTTATCTTGCGGCATAATGAACATGTTAGAAAGTTTCAACAAAAATACAAATTATATATGATCTCAACCAAATATCTCATAGTCTCATTATGGCTTCTTATTTAGAATAATTTCTTGTATAAGAGAGAGCACAAAGAGTTAAGAAAGAGAAAGAAAGTCAGGAGAAAGAAAGAGAATTAAAGCAAAAAAACTCAACAACCATGCAATGCTACAACAAACTGAAAAGCACATGTAGAGATGCAATAATGGGCCGGCCTGACCTGTTTTCCTTAGGCCCAAGCAGGTTGTAGGCCGAACTGACCCAGCCACAAATTTTGTGGGCCTGGCCATATAAGAATTACCTCGACCCAGCCCACACCATGGAATTTTACATGGGTCTTGATGGGCCGGATCGGGGCGTGTCATGGGCCTTGAACAGGCTGGCCTATTCAAGCCTATCTATGAGTTAGAATGGGTAGGCCTATTTTGGCCCATCATGGGTTTAGATGGGTCAGTCCATCTAAACATGTAATTTTTAATTTTTTATTTCTTATTTTGAGTTTTTAGACAAGTTAACGGATATAAAAGTTTGAATAGTCAATGGAAATACAAAAAGAGATATTTTATTTACGATTGCCTCGTCAAAAACATTTTTAAGAAAAACCCAGTGGAACAAAACGTTAGTAAGAAAAAATGAGTACAATCAAGATAATTATACATAAAATGTTTATAAAATTACTAAAAAAAAATAAATTATAAATAAATTGGGCCACAATGGGCCTTCGATGGGCTGGCCCATTATGAGCCTATATGGGCTTTACACTCGTTGGGATTGGCCTAAATGTGCTGCCCTGGCCTGGCCTATGATTTTCATGGACCGTATCAGGCCAACTCATGGGCCGATATATATTGGCCCAGCCCAACCCACCAATATTTATGGGCCGAACCATGCCTTGAACAATGATGGGCCATGCCGGCCCGGCCCATCACTGTATCAAGATGGGCCTGTGCTGGCCCACGAGCCTCGACCTATTGTTGTATCTCTAAGTATGTGTGCAAGATCTAATACATAATATTATAATTTGCACATAATATTTTTATACTCTATGGTTTCATTAGTCTTCAGGCACTTTAATTATTAAATTAAAGTGATTTCTACCTAATTTCTGTTTGCAATAAATGCTCCAAATTATTCTCGTAAATAATCCTCCATATCCTTCATACATATGCCATGAATTCTATTCCGGATTAAGACTCATCTTAATTCTATTAACCGCGTTGGAACACATACGACCAAAAAGTGCAATATATTGTACAATCAGAAAAAAACATTAAAGAATAACATTAATGAGTAGATTGCAAAATTCCTTTTCCTCTAATCATATTATTTTATGTTAAATGGCATATAACACATGTTAACCAGCTCCACAAGTTTCTGTGATCTGATCTTCTCCATATCAGATGATGAACACTGTAGCTTATGATTATCATCAGCTAATTCCTTGATGGGAACTGACCAACAGCTGATTGCCAGCTGTACTTCAATAAATTCAAGCCCTTTTAGTGTCAAAGGCGTATTAATTTTCTGTATTGCTGTTTTGTGTATATATATAGTGCCGTTATGGACTCATCTTAGATGCAGCAGCAATAGCCTACAAGCTTAAAAAAATTTAAAAAAATAATAAAAATAAAAAAAAACCCAAAAAAAAAAAACCCCCAACCAGATGGAGAAGGTTGTGATGATCCAAATCTTGTTATGCAGTTAGTTCATTTTTCTTGTTATGCATTTTAGCCCTGCAACCTCTCAGGAAGTTGGTAAGGAATAGAGAATATGCCTTCAATATAAAACGTGAAAATGACAGTAGTTTTACTTCCTTACGTTACTTTCCCTGTGCATGCATGAAGGCTCGAAAATATTTTGTATTTTTTTTGAACTACTAGTAAATTCCTTTTCGTTTGACATGTTTGTTTATATTGACAATAATAATAATTTTCCAGAGGATCAGAGGGCGTTTGATTATGAAGCATGGAGCACCACGGGACCAGCTCGGTGGGGACAGATTCGCCCCGAATGGCGAAAGTGCGACAACGGAACAATGCAGTCTCCGATCCACTTGTTAGACCAGAGGGTTCAAGTAATCTCAACATTACAAAGACTTGGGAGATTTTACAAGCCTGCTAATGCCACTCTTTTGAATAGGGTTCATGACATGATGGTAAGCACCAAAAAAAAAAAAAGATAAATAAGAAGTAAAAACTGTGATTATGTTCCAGTTAATTATAATAAGGTGCTAAAAGTGAATTAATAACATTCATTTAAACTGCTGACTAAATATTAATGACTACCTTAAATATTATTTTTCACTTATTATTAAAAATAATCCACAACTTATGTATTTGTTGTGGTAGTTGAAATGGACATCTGGAGAAGCTGGATACATTGACATGAATGGAACTCAATATCTGCTCCAACAATTACACTGGCACTCCCCTTCTGAGTACACCATCAACGGCAGGAGGTTTGATCTAGAGTTGCACATGGTTCACCAAAGCCGAAACGGGACAGATCGTCGTAATTGGAATCGCTTACCGGTTTGGAAGCCCCAATTTTTTCTTGTCATCAGTGATAAATTAAATTCGATAACAATCATAATCTAGAACTAATTTCTCTCTCCCTAGATCTCTTGCTTGATTTCTTTCTTATAGTACTGTTTTTGTATTTTTCTTATCTTATTAGATGGAGTCTCATTTACAATACATGGCCAATATGACATATGCTAGTCAGCCACAAAAACTGGTGGGTGTAGTTGATCTAAGGCGATTAAGTATTCGTAGCCGAAGGAACTACATATACGTTGGCTCTCTCACGGTTCCTCCTTGCACTCAAAATGTTGTCTGGATCTTTCTTCAACAGGTGCTCCTTCAATTTTTAGTACTATTTTCGTCTGGTGTGGTTTCAATATTATGATTTTTGTTAGTTATTTAATATAAATTTAACGGTTGTAACAAAATAGATTGTTGATCAAAAAAATTTATAATAATTAATGAGATTAGTTTTTATGATGTTATATCATCAATTGCTGTTAAAATATACCCTTATTGAAATGTAATTATTAGAAACATAACCATTGAAAACTAGTCTACTATTCGTCATCAAATTCTTCCCCAAACATCTTGTTTAATTTTTTTACTCATTCAGATGAGGCCAGTTACAAGAGAACAAATGAGATTGCTTCGTATGGCTGCTCGCGACGTAAGAATTCAATTTAATTTCTCTTAATTAATCGCGGGGTTTTTAAAATTCCATGGATTTTAATTTACTAGTGAGAAGTTTCTTTGATATTAGTTGATAGAATTTTTCTAAGATCATCAAATGATTCCATTTTTTCACACGTTTTATTCAGGGATCTGCAACTAATGCAAGACCATTACAGCAAAAACATGGTCGTTCAGTTCAATTACGCAACGACCAAGTGACTGATCAAGATCAGAACCCAAATGTCCAAGTACCGGCTGTCAATTAAATCAAGAAAAACAAACGATTATGTTGATCTATAAAAATAGCATAAATAAAAAGTCCCAAGAATTTTTGCATATGTTTTCCTCGTTTGTCTGTACTGCTTAATTTGGACTTTTGTTTTGTTGTCGTTTTTGTTCTAAAGATGTACTGGACTTTGGTCCCTTGGGATTATATTTTGTCGTACCATAAATAATAATATTCACGATATCATGGCGAAATTTTGTAGTCATATAATTCAGATTAAATGTTATACATAATATACATTTTATTTTTCATTTTTTACTTTGATAGTTGCTATATATTGACGATTTTGGTCAGTTCAGTTTATTATTGAGTTTTAAAGAGTATTTCTGGCTAGTCCCGGATGCTGTTAGAAAGTTGTTATGACTATAATTAGCAAATAACTGAGCTAATTGTATATTTAGTTGTCTTGAATATTCTTCCTTACGTAACTCCTTTGTAATTAACCAGTAATTAGATTTGTGTATAAATAGAGTCAATGTCACCATCAATAAAATTCTGTTGAACCTTTATTTTATCAATAAAATTCGGCCAATCATCAAAAGAGAATGTAATCTTTTAAATTCTAAATCTTAAGTACAGAAACATGTTATTTTAATTGAAAATCATATCGCACCGTTGCTTTTTTATTCGGCTTTCATCAAATGCCATTGAACTATTGAAGAGGGTCATTTTCCAAATAAAAGATCAGCCCACTTCGTGGCTTATCCCTCCCGAGAATACGAGATAGATTCAAAGCAAAAATTATGAGCATAGGATCTCCTTGCGGGAGGCCGATCAGGGAGAAAGTGGGAGAAACTTTTTCAAGTCTCGTAAAAACAAATGACAACGTTTATAAAACAATATTATACCTTGTAAACGACAAACCTAAAAACGACGATGGACAATATCTCTAATAAAAGACAATAACCTTGACACGACAGCCTATGGAAGGTTTTTCTATTAGGCTTTAACCCAAAAGGCGCATACTATTGGGAGATTATGTCTTAATTATGAACCATTACTTATAACTATTTTCATGTGATATGCAACTACACAACCTAAATTTTCTTCGTCTTTTACCTCAAAGGATTTATGTTTGTCATAATCGTCCTACTTTTGGGAACTCAACATCCTTGTTAGCTACATGTCCATCTTAGACAAATCTCTAATACCATATATAACAACCCACACTTTCCCCTGGCATGATATTATTCGCTTTGATCCTAAGTTTGTATGGTTTTGCTATTAGGCTTTACCCCAAAAGGCTTCATACAATTAGATGGTTTTTTGTTATTTAAATCGTGTATCTCCGTCACTTGTAGCGATTTATCATTCAATGAATGATTCAAAAACGATCGACAAATCCAATTATAATGTTTGTTGCTTTGTAACATAAGTAAAACAGTCAAAATTGTACTTACTTTTTCTACCACCAGGTGGATTCGAGAAAAATTATTTTAGTAAAGTGTTTTTATTTATGAACTATTGCTTATGACCATTTCCAAGCAATGCGGGACAATACAACCTATCTTTTCTCGACCCTTTGCCTCAAGGGATTTATGGTTGTTGCAATAGGATTTATGGTTGTCTTGAAGTAAAGGGCTAAGAAAGGATAGGTTGTGTAATTCCACATCATCTGAGAATAGTTATCGGTGATGGTTTATAAGTAATGATACTATCTTCTAATGATATGAGGGTCCAAAAGCAAAATCATGCAGTATTAGGCCCCAAGCAGAAAATATCATTGCAAATAGAGGTGCGAATTGTTACAGCCTTACAATGGCGAACTGAATGACACAAAGTGTGGCATCCGGCGCGGGCCCCACCTCAAGCCTCCATAGGACCCACCTTGCAGGGCCCTCGGACTTGTAGCTCTTATTGGTGAACCGTTTTTGTGCCGCCCACTCATCCGTACTGTCCCCTCTGGGTCCCTCAGGGTTTTTCTTTCGCGTCCTTCTGGTTTGAACCTCAAACCTCCCTTAAGAGGTTCTTATTTCCATCTCGAGTACCAATTGAGCTAACTTAATTAGTACTCGAGAATGAAATAAGAACCTCTTAAGGGAGGTTTGAGGTTCGAACCCGAGGGATGCGAAAGAAATCCCTAAGGGACCAGAGGGCCCTAGAGGGGACAATACGGATGAGTGGGCGGCACGGGAACGGTTCACTAATAAGAGCCACAAGTCCGAGGGCCCCACAATGTGGGTCCTATGGAGGCTTGAGGTGGGGCCCGCGCCGGATGCCACACAAGGGTACATAATCCCCTCCTATGGCATTATATAATATTGTGAGAGGTACCACTACTACTCAACAAGTGCCGAGCATAACCCAATAGTTGTGCCAATAAGGCATGATTAGGGATATCCTGCATGATCCATGGACTAGCGTTATCATAACTCAAAGCTAAAACGTATTCAACATAAATGAAAATGAATAGATATATATATTTTTTTTTGAAAAAAAAAAAGAATAGATGATTGCTACTTATTTGATTTGAAAGTTATCATCAAATCTTATTTTTTTAGAAAATGAGATTTATTTAAAGATTTAAAATAGTTCCAAATCCTGTACATTTGAATTTTCAAAATTCAAATTAAGATTGTAGTTAGGATCTATATTCAACAAAAATGAATAGATTTAAAAAAATGAATAGATGATTGTTACTTATTTGATTTGAAAGTAATCATCAAATCTTATTTTTAGAAAATGAGATTTATTTAAAGATTTAAATAGTTTTAAATTCTCTACATTAGAATTTTTAAAATTCAAATTAAGAATGTAGTTGGGATTTGGAATCCTGTATATTTTTGAAAAAGTTTCAAAATATCCTAATTTGATTTTTTTGGAAGATTATCCAAATTTGAATTTTGAAAATTCAAAATTCTTGAAAATATTATTCGAAATTTGGTTCCTTATTTTGCCGTGTGGTACTTTTTTAATATTTTTTTGTCTTGTCTTATTTATTCCTCTTTTGTTTTTCTACTTTAATAGTGTTTGGTGAAATCAATTCCAGTCAAAACTTTTGATTACTGCATATGAAGTTCTTACATACTATAATAAAAAAAAGTAAGCTATAATATAAAACTCTTTATGCTACAGATTTCAGTTTAAAAGTTTCAGTTTTAACCACACTTCTTAAATGCCCTATTATTTGTTTTTACTTTTTCTTTTACTTTCTTCTTCATTTTCTTTCCTAAATTCATAATTTGCTAAATGTTTTTTTTAATACAGCTTAATCTTTTTATGCTACACTTTTACAAAATATTTTTTCCTTGTTTTAGTCCTATTAAAATAATTTTTTTATATTTGTCCTTCTTAGTTTTTTGGTTTATCTTTTCCCTTTGTTGATAACTCATATACAATTAAATTTTCCTCGCTTGTTCTTATTAGAATATTTTTCTAAATATCATCGTAATTTTTTTTTATTTAAGACATTAAAAAATGATCCTTATAAATATTTAGATAATAACAAAGTAATAAGGATGTTAACATGCAAATTTAACTACAAAATTGTTTCCACGTACATTGCATGGGGCTCTTAACTAGAATGGTTTTGAAATCTTATAGGGTGTCTAAGAAGTGTGGTTAGAACCAATTGTTAGAATAAATTTTAATTAAAAACACTATATCATGCGAGAGATGTAAACTGTAGTAACTTTTAATTTTTACTGTAGCATATTATAATAACTTTTCCCTGTTTGTTTATTAGAACCAATTGGTTTTGACCAACAACCAAACACCTATTATGTTGTTTCAAAAGTATATGAATTTACTTTATAAAATATAACTTTGGAAAGTAGATTTGATTTAATTCTAAATTTGAAAAAGTTTCAGATTATCCAATGTTTCAAATTATCCAAAATTTGAACTTATTTATGGAATTTAAAAATAAAAGGATGATTTTAAATTATAGTATTTGACAAAATTTTTAAACTTATGATTTCAAACCGTCCATGATATTGGACTCTCAAACATTATATTGTAAAGGAAAAATATGCTATAAGGTTTGAAACTGTTTTGCCAAATACTTTTAGGGTGTTTGGCATATTGGTTTAGTTAAAACACTATAATATATGAGATATTTATATTGTATTGTGAGCTTGTAATCGATCTTTACACTATAACATGTCAGAGCTTTTTGTACTAATCTTAGTTTGGTTTAAACTAGAGCTGTCAATTTACCCGGCCTAAACTTTGGGGTGGGCTGGGTCGATATTTAAGTCCAAACAAGAATTGGGTCGGGGAGACTCAACTTGATTATATATTTTTATTTTATTTTTCAAATTCCCTTATTATTTGGGCGACCCGCCCAGCCCTAGGTCCATGTGAATTTGGGGCTTGGCTTGGTTTCTCTTATCATTAGCCGAGCTGAGTCAACTCGATTTTTCCTTCTAGAGCTAAAGTGCAAAGCACCCTTAATTATCAATTTTTTTTTAAGAGTCTCAACATTCACCTAATTAATTTTTGAAATTATTTTTGGGAACCAACATTTAAAAAATATATATTTAATGGGTTGAGCTTTAGGTTTTTAGAATTTAAAACTTTATTGATTTTGTGGTTAGTTGATTTGTTTAAGTGACCGAATATGAAATTTGCTAAAAATACCCAAAAAAAATATAAGAGCAAAAATAAAAATAAAATCACAAAAAATTAAAATAGGCCTAAGGCAAAAAGCGACTAGGTTAATAAAATCGACCATTATTAATCAATTTACAATAAGAAATGAAAATATCAATATCAATAGAAATATTGGTACATTAACTTTATAAAAATTTTAAAAAAATATTTACATCGATAGAAATTTTGACAAAAATTATGAAAATTATAGAAATTTATATTAAATATAGCTCTAATACTTTAGCATACAATAAACATTAAAAAAATATAAATAAATATGATTTATACAAAAAAATTTCATACATGTTATATTTATCAATATCAAAAGCAAGTTTTGTAAGGCTTAAACATGATTGAGAGTCTACCTTGATTTAAACGATACTGGTGCCTTGATATTTATTTGAATGGTGCTAAATATATTTATGAATATGCCACAAATAGCCTAGACTTATTGCAAAGTTACTTACAAGATAAACAGTTAATTATTTAGAATATAAAATATTGATAAATTATTTAAATAAAAAAAGTTGAAAACTAATGTTTTTCGCATAACTAAAATTTTGTCAAAACTTCGTCGAAAGTCCTCCAACATCCACCAAGATCTTGCACAAATTATGTTACATTTTTTATAATATCAACATTTTAACAAATATTTTTTTTATTTTGTCGAAACTAATTTTATAATGAAAAGATATTTCAAAACCATCAAAAACCAAAATTTCAACCAAAATTTCATCGAAATTTTATAATCACGTCATGTTTTTTCAATTTAATTTCAATTTAGACTTTTTCATCTATTCTTAATGAGATGGCAAAACAAAATATCACAAAATTTTAAAAGAAAGAAAAAAAGTTCACTTAAAAATACGGCGATGATACACTTATTTCTCTTTTTTTTCACATTATTTATTTTCATTTGTGTATATTAAATCCAATTAAAATCACATTGAAATATACATATAAATAATATACATAAATACATATATATATATATATGTATATGTAGAAAGATAAATGAGTTTTCAATTGTTACATGTCCATCGATGTTCATCCTTTTAATTAATGTAATGATTGTATTATTTTTATTAATTTAATATAGCAATGTTTATATGACTTGCTATAGCAGGCTGAGCAAATTGTTAGCTTTAAACAATAATTTTAAAAAATATATTTTTACTCTTCTAAGTTTTTAATAACTAATATAAAATTGTTTTAATATTTCCTTTTTAATCTTATTATTAATTTTATATTAGTGTTTTTTCCCTAAAGTAATGATTAATTTCTTAAAACATTGGTAATGTTCTTCTTACGTAAAAGAATAGGAATTATTTTATAGCCCCCATCTGCACCAATAAAAAGAAAAAGAAAGGAAGAAACCAAAAATAAAAATAAGACTAATTTACAAAGTCAGTTCCTTAACTCTTTAATATGTGACACTTTGGTCCATCTTTTTTTTTTTTATTTTGGCAAAAAATTCTCAAACTCTCTAACCCTTAGCAATTAAGTCCTTTTCATTTATATCCATTAAGTTTTTAACAAACTTTTACATGTGACTCATCACATGTTTTTTTTTTCAATGAAAATACCTAGATGCCCTCAAGCCCAAAAACAACCTCAAAAATCCTTTTAAAAAAACCTAAAATGCATGAAAAAAAAATTAAACAAAACCAAATCTACCCTCAACCAGCCAACTCTGGCTTTACGCCTCCATAATCGACTTTGCAATATTTATAGGTATTATAATTCTTTTTATGATTATTCTTTTTCAAGGTTTTATTAAATCTTGGATTTGTGATACTTCAACCCCAATTTCTCATTCTCTATCTCTTTTTTTTTAATTTATTTTTGTTTCAATTTGATGTGTTTCGACACTTTCTTTATCAACCCCCATCTCATTCTCCTCCACCATCGGCAACAACTTTTGAGCCCCCTCCCCTTCAAGAAGCAACCAGTAACTGGAGCGACAACCCACTGGCAAGCTCGTGTCCTCTGCCATCCAAACCACTCCCTCATGCTAGCCCCTCTATGCCCACCCATGTCGCTTGCGAAATCTCCCACTAAGATGCTATGCGACTAGATCTGAGAATTAAGCAAGGAAAAAAAAATTAAATTAGGCAAAATTTATGAAACATCTCATCTAGAAATTCAATTGGAGAAATAACCTTGTTTGTTTTGGGCCAAAAAAAAAAGGTTACATGTGTCATTTGCTACCCACATTGCCTTATCCTCTTGCAAAAATAAAAACTTCCCTGCCCTAAATCACACCCACTCTCTAATTCCCGAACCTCCCTGATCTGAAAATTTTGTTTTCTTCCCTCGTCGGCCAAGCAAAACAGCTTGCCCTAATTCATCGACCTCCCTTGAGACTCCCTTTCTTCCTCTACCGCCCAGGTAGAACCGAAGTCTACCATTCTTTCTTGTTGCTTTGAACTCTGCCCAGTTCTCTCTCTCTTTTTCTCCCAACTCTCTCACGCTTGAACTCTGTTTCTCTACCATCCTCTGCCTGGATGATTGTCTCCAAAAGGCCGCGAGCATTAGCACCAATGATCGTTGACCTCTATTCTGCCATTCCGTTCATGACGTTTGATGCAGCAAGGCATGAATGACGACCCAATGGAGGTAACCCCTTAAATAGATGGTCATAGTGTTTTTTTAATTCTTGAAATTGTGAACTGTAATGGAAAGGCAATCAAACTATGAATTTGTTTCCAATTTTTTTGGCTGGGAAAGGGAAAAAACACCCATCTTGATGAGCTTGGTACACTCTATTATGGGTCAATTTGGGGTTTGAATGTGGTCTATATATGGAGACCTTGTGTAGACCCATATCTACCCTTATTGCTGTTAATATAGAATGTAGACTCATATCGACCCATATCGATCCAATCACCCTTATTTTTCTACACATAATCCAATAAGCTGTAAATCTTATAGTTCCCAAACCACATTAGTTTTTGGTCTATTTGTGGAATGAAGTTTTTAGAAGTTAGATATATATTCAATGGTTAATTAGTAACAGCGAGTGAATAATTATTTTTTTTAAACCTAAACAAGTAAATAACATATTTTAACATATTTGAAGTAAATAGCATTTATTATGTAAATAATTTATTTATCCTTAATAAATAAATGACTTATTCTTAGTAAATATGCTATTTACTTCAGCCATTATACGCCACAACATTTTAAATGCCTATCAAATTAATACCTGAATTGCTAAAGCCTCAATTTAATGAAAGCAATAACCAAAACCTACTTGAAAATGGGGAAAAGGGGAACAAAAGTTAAATAACAAACGTTTTCATAGAGCTTCATTGTGTGAGAACAATCAAAGCATGTTAGGCTTAAAATATTATAGGCCTCGACCTTGTTTTTTTGTAACCAATATGTAGTAGCTATGTGGGATCAAAGCATGTTGCATTGTTGTTTTGGTGATAAGCTGTTGGATCAAGGTTAAGCCATGCTAGCGCATGAGGCTTACAGAAAGGAGAAGTCTATCCACAAAGTTGAGTGTGGATTGTTTTTTATTAGCACCCATGTTTGCATTAATTCAAAGTTAAGTGTGGCGTGTTAAATGATTACATCAGTTTGCAATAATTCAAAGTTAAGTGTGGATGGTTTTTTCCTTTGTAACAATAATTCAAAGTTAAGTGTGTTCATCACCTATGTTTTTTCTTAGCTGGTTTTTTTGGCATGTTAAATGATTATATCAGTTTGTGCTCGTATTTTGTTTTTATTGTTTTTGTGAGTATTTTTCTCTCTTATTATATATTGCAAATTCAAATGACTTAATTAAGCAAACTTTTTAATTAGTTAATGGGTATGTAAAATTGTGACTAGACAAAGGTATAAAATGTTAGGTATTTCTAATAATCAATAAGGGAATATGAATCTTAGACTTTTCTGTACTCATAAAGTCTAAGTATGAAATATAACAAAGAAAAACCGTTGAAGTGTATTAGAATACCTAATATTGTTTTAAGGTTAATGTAATAATGTATTAAGATGAACATTTCCTTTTAATAATGTATTCTCAAAAAAGGGAATTTGAGAATACCTGGTATAGAGACGAGCTTTTGGGGATTTTTTTGGTGAGTTTCTTCATCAAATTTTGCCAAAAGAAGAAGAACATAGAGGAAAGAAGAAGAAGAATAAGAAGAAGAAGAAGGAGAAGAAGGAGAAGACTACGTAGTGCTGAAGAGTTGCTCTGCTCAGGGGCGCCAATTGAAGAAGAATGGAAGAAGAACACCTAGGCTGGAGGAGACGATTGCCGATTTGGAGGAATTTGGGCAGAATCCCTCGATTTTGAGATCAAGCCTGGGCACCCTGCTTCAAACTTTTTTTTCAGCTTGCTAAGGTGGTATTGCCGCTTGCCTACCTGGTTTTCTTTTTTGATTTTATTTTGAATGACATGGCATTTAGGTCATTTATCAAAGTTTAAGATTCCTTGGTCTATTTATCAAAAAAGACCTTTCCTTTGGCCCTTTTATCCAAACCCCCCGAGGAATTACGACGTTGTTGAGACGAGATATTGATGGTGGCAGTGTCGATACTTAGTGCTGTGCTTCCAAGTCCCCCGCATACTAACATGCAAGCTTGATCGGAGAAGCGCAGATCTGTTTCAGATATTCATTGTTGAGGAAGATGGATCTCAAAAAATATCATTTAACTTTTGAACCGAGTGTTGCTTATTTTGTTTTATTTTTTTTAAAGAGGTCTTATTTTGTTTTTTATTCAGTTTGTTTTTCTTAATTTAAATAAAATATAAAATATGTGATTTTACTATTATTCCTTTTGAAATTTGGTCATGTGACAAACACATGCGTGTTTCTGTCAAGTATTTGATGTTTTTTAACGAAAGATCCTTGAATTGCACAAGTTTAGTGAGTTCGAAGGACATTTTGTTAAAATTAAAAAAAGAGGGGCTAAAGTGTCCTTTAGTAAAAAGTTAAGGGACTAATAATACAAATTACTCAAAAAGATAAAGCACTATGTTGGAGGAACAATGAAAGAGGCCATGACATATAAGTGAGACAACAAGAAAAAAAAAAAGAATAAATAAAAAATTTGTAAAAAAAAGAAAAGAAAAGACTTATGGATTGAAAATTAAGGAAGCAAAGGAAAAGAATGAAAAGATTGCTTAATTATACATGAAGGAAAAAAAAAAAAAAGGTCTGACGCAAAATGAAGAAGAAGAACGAAAATTGAACACTTCATATGGCAAAGAAATTGTACATAAAATCCATGTGCGTGAGAATAGATGGCACGGTCTATCCTTTTAGAGGGGAAAAAAAGATGATACATGTGTAGAGTATCAGACACGAAGATATACAATGGTATATTTGGAAAAGGATAGAGAAAAAGTTTTAACGTGTCTTTTGTCATTGGGAAATTATAAGTTCTAAAAATACATATACAGAATTGCAAAGAATTAAGCAAGAATTGTTTTAGAGAGTGTTTGGAATCAAAGTTTGAACCTAAACATATGTGAGAGTTGTACGTTGTAGTATATAAAAACTTTATACTGCAACAGTTTGAAACTTATTAGTTCCAACTAATTTGTTAAATTAAACCTTTAATGGTATTTTTTGACGGCAACATTTCAAATAAGGGTAAATTTTTGTAATAATTAACGATATAGTGCGATTAGAATTCAATATAATCAACAGTTATGAAATGTTTTAATCAATTTCTCAATTTATAATAGCTATGTGATTCATATCATACGGTTAGTAACCACATTAAGGGGCCGTTTGACACAGCTTCTATTTGTGCATTTAATCAATAGAATAATAGAAGTAAAAGCTGTAAGTTTCGTTAAGTGTTTAAAATCATAGTTTTAAAATAGCTTTTATGGGTCAAAATGATTTCAGTTTTTTAAGTTACAAAAATGCTATATTTAGGCTAAGAATGTATTATCAATATTCAGAAGTATTTTTAAGAAACCATATTTTGAGCCCGCTTAAGAGGGCTTCTTTAAAGCTGTTTTTGGCTTTTTGAGCTTAAAAGCTGCTTCTGGAAGTGTTTAGATAATCTATCAAGAGTGCTTTGTTATCTAAAAGTGCTTTATGTTAAAGCCACAAAATATAGCTTATTAAAAAAACACTTTTGAAATATACTTTAAAACTTATATCAAAGTGTTGATAATACATTCTAAGCTTAAATATAATATTTTTATAATTTTTAAAAAAATTGAAACCATTTTGACTCATAAAAGTTCTTTTAAAAATATGATTCTAAGTATTTACTAAAAAGCTATAGTTTTTAATTATTTTCTTCTACTAATTAAAAACACGAGCAAAACTTATATTACACAAGCCCTAACAATGAAAACGTTACCATTAAAACTCCACCAAATCAAGTAATAAATCTTTAATTTACACTGTAAAATCTAATATTTATTTTTTTAATAGAAAGCCATGTTATTAAGTT
>CAMOHE010046856.1:0-31507 GCA_946598075.1 Artocarpus hirsutus
TGATTTAATTTTGGATAAATTAAATCAAGATAAACTTGTAGAATTATTAGGAATCTATTTATTTTCTTAGAGATTATCTAGATAAAGTTGTTTTAATTAGATAACTTCTTTATTGGGTTATTTGAATTTAAACTGAGCTTTATCCTATAGAATCTCGGGTGGAAAATAAAAGATTCGCATGATTTTTTATTCGACAGTTCGGCATGCCGAACTTAAAGTTTGGCCTGCCGATCAGGCAAGTTCGGCCTGCCTATGCGCGAATTAAAAATCACGCGTTTTCACGCGTTTTTACGCATATCTTATCCGATATAGACCCGAATTTGGTTCTGTTTCGAATTTTTGAGACCTTATCTGATAAGGAATGACCCTAGACCCAACCTCTATAAATAGGGAGTGAGTTTAATGAGTTATTGAGATCAATAGAGAGATTAAGAGTGATACTCTAGTGGTGAGAATCTGAAACTCCTTGAGAGCTCTTGTTCACAAATCACGAACACCAGCTTTGGGTTCTCTCAATTGATTGGAAGGAGAGTCACCTTGAGGAAGAGCTGTACGTGTGAGCCCACACTCACTCCGATCGTGGATAGAAAATAACAAAGAAGACCAGTTGGTTGAGGCTCTTCTGGAACGTTACTTCTCTACACAGACTTCGGGAGCTTTTCGGCGTATACCAGGTCAGTAAGATCAGGTTAATTTATACATATAGCATGTCAAACTTGTGTTTTGAAAAATACTCTGATTTAAAATTTTTAAAATTCCGCTGCGTATTATTTTTTCAACAATTATGACCTATAGGGTATAATAATATAATGTTAAAATGGTATCTTCCCATAATTAAGATATCATGTTGGTATTTTAATATACCATTTTTGGGCATATATATCTGAATAAAATATATATATTTCAAATTAAAGTTAAGGATTAAAACTTTTCACCTTATGATAATGTACATAAAAGTATTAATTATATACCATACATTTTCTCTAACTATAAATTTGACTTTTATAAATTTGACTTTTACATGAAGTTTATTATTCTTGTACTAATCAATTATAATTATGAAAATCTTTAACATAAATATAAAAGAAGTTAGTTTTGTGCAGTGCTCTCAAGATACTAGAAACCTAAAACATTTTATCAATTTTTTTTGCAAAACATTTTTGTTTCAAGCCAAACATTTTCTTTGGCTTTTTTGAAATGTTTTTCCTTCTATGCTTTGGAAACGGTTTTTTTTTTCCTTCCAAAATGTTTTTTCTTTTTGGTTTTTTCTATTTTTATTTTTGTTAACATACTTATATGTATGCACCATGCACGTGCTTTTCAGCTAGCTTTACTAAAATAAATAGTTAAAAGTATTTTGTATGTACCTACTGCAAAAACGTAACATCTCAGTATTGTTCTGATTAAGATTTTTTTTTTTATTTTAGTTGAGTTGAAAGGAAGGCACATTATAGTAGATCTTGGAAATCGCTTCCTTTTTCCAAAAAAATAATAATAATAATAAAAAAATAGACTTTTATTTGATATAATGATTTAAACTTTTCCATTCAAACTATTAATAATGTAAAACTTTTAACAACTATTTTATAAATAAAAAATAATTATAATATCAAATTTTATATATTATAATATTTAATTTTATTATTTTAGTTCAAACTGATTTCTCTAAGGTCCCAGCAAAACAAAAAATCTACTTGTTTACAACTTCCTCACGAACCATTGAATTACGCTCAGTCAAATAGGTTCGTTGATTTTTGCTCCGCTTATTCTAAGAAATTGACATGTGTCAAATGTAATTGTCAGTCAAAAGAATGGTCAATTGGTTAGATAGAGACTAATCATCGTCCTCTGCTAGATTTGTATATAAAAATGTGTTAGTTGGCTTCCATGAAAATATTCCCTCGGAGAATACTAAGAAAAAGAAAAGGGAAACAAAAAACCATTAAAAAGGAAACAAAAAAAAAAAAAAAACTTGATAAGGGATCTAATAACTAAAAATGAAAATATCGGTACCGATAGAAATATCGATACTCTAATTTTATAAAAAATTTTAAAAAATATCGATATCGATAAAAATTTCGTAAAAAATTATAAAAATTACAGAAATTTTATATTAAATATATCAATAACACTTTAAAATACAATAAACATTAAAAACAAAGTCTGTAAAACTCAAACATGATTAGGATTCTATCTTGATTCAAACAAGATTGATGCCATGACCTGTTATTTGAGTAGTTTTAAATATAGTTATAAATCTGCCACATATATATAGGTTTGTTGACTTCTTCTATTGTATTTTTATGAATCGAAAAATATGAATTCTCCTAATTATTTGCCTGAGATGGTGATGGTATGCTCATATAAGAATAATTAAAAATTTTATAACCATCATTGTTTTTGAAGTCCTTATTGTATGGACAATAAGCATGAGAGCCTCATTGGAGGAGCTGCTATAACTGGATTCTAAATTCATTGATCGTAAACTCATATAAATATTGTCTTCATCTAATGTTAGTATACTTAATGTGTATAGGACAAATATTCATTCATTAAAAGCATAAAATACTTGTAGATTATTTAAAAGAAAAAATCCATTAAATTTTGTAATTTCTATTACTGAGATTGATTGAAATTTCCATGATATGTACCAAAATTTTTGTGCAAAATACATTATAGATTTTTCGATATCGATATTGATAATTTTACTAATATTTATCGATATTTTTAATATTTCTCCCATATTTTGCTAGAATTGATAACAGTGAAAAGATATTTTTACACCTTAAAATTTGTTAAATTTTCACTAAAATTTCACTGATATTTACGTCCATGCTAATAACTAAAGTTCTGTCCCTCAAAGAAACGACTAAATATTAGACTAAGAAGACCTCTCAATTAGACTAAAGAAATAGAGGGATCTAATAACTAAAGACTTGTTCCTCAATGAAGCAACTAAGAGATTAGACAATTAGGATGTTTAATGCTATATGCCTTAGATAGTTTCTTTAACGAGTAGAGGTGATTAAAATTTTAAAAACTAGGAAGTGATCTCAATTTAAATATTCAACACCAAAGATTTTCTCTGGTCTTGATGGAAATGAGAAAAAAGAGGAAAAGTAGTACATTGGTAATGGTACCTTCTTTTATGTGGGGAACGAGAAATTTAAGCCATTTTAGAAGATTAATTAAAATTAAAAGGCCAATTTTAGCCAATTCTAAGTAAAAGTTCAAAATTATCTCAATCTCTTTTATCTTTTCAAAAAAGAAAAAAAAATCCTAGCACATTTATTCTTTCTACTCCTCCAATTAAAACAGCAGCAAATGGACGACCGTGGGCACGATGGGACTCACAAACTTGTCACGACCTAAAACTAGGATCAGTGATGTGGCGATCTAGTTAAAATAATTAATTACGATTAATTTTGAAGTACCAAAATTTCATTAAAATCAAATAAAATGAACTATAATGATTAAATTAGAATAAGTGGACTTAGCAAAATTATAATCAATATATATGCTTTGAAATCTCAAAATTAAAAATAAAATAATATATAAATTACATAACAGCCTAACAACTTTACAACCTAATCAAAACAAACATACGGGACAATATTAGACGAAACGACATACAAATATACATTTTAGGTGAGAAGCTAAGTAACATTTATCAATCAGAGGCATTACTCAATGAAGAATGTAAGTGCACAATTGTGCACTATGACAAATTACTCATGAATAAGATCATCAATAGCTTTTGCCGACCTGGTATATAGCACCAAACCATACTGGTTGGAAAATTAAAATAAAACAAAAAGACGCAAAGTTATAAGTGAAAGACTCAAAAGGATTATCTTTTCAAAAAACAACAATAACCATTCAATAAGACATATTGAAATAAATAAAATACATAGTTTGAAAACGAGCTTACCAAAAATAGCAACATATGATTTATTGCAAATCATAAATAAGATTTATAAACTTACATTAGAGAACAAATATTACACAACTGAAGTGGCCCGTACAGGTTTTTAGGACCTACCCCTTGGACGCTCTCTACACAACGTATACTCTAAAGGCTCTAACAATGATCACTTGGTGAATGGAAAAACCGAGATTTTGAGAACTTAAATTCAAACATAGCATAAACATAACACATAAGTTTAGTGAATACAAGAATTGAGGTTTTATTTCTTTGAAATCTGCCAGAAGGCATACCTTCAAATATTTTGATAACATAACATAATAGCTCAGTGAATTCAAGAACCAAATTTCTACTTTATTGCTAAAATTCTTTAAAAAACATATTTTCAAAGAACTTTGAAAATAATTTAAAATTACATGTTTTCAATAAGCTTTGAAAATAAAATAAAAAAAAATTTGAGAATAAAATTAGGATAAATCAACTTTAAAACACGTCTACCAAGAAGGAGATATAAAAAACCTATTTCAATTTGTGCACTCTGATACTATGCTTCAAATCTGGTTCTAGTCCAACATATGCTTCACTATGTCCTAGAACCTTAAATATCATTCTAAAATTAGACACTAATCTAATTTAGAATAAAAACACATTTCTGGATATTAATTATTTATTTGGTTTCTTAGTATGTTGTTTCGAGTTAAACAAAAAATCTAAAATAATTTGTGAAATATCATGATGCATATTAAAAGTGAGTTTTAAGCATTATTCTACTCATAAAAAAAATTAAAACAAGGTTTAAAAAATGACATGGTTTGAAAAGAATCAAAATATCACAAAATACAAAATTGCTCAATTTTTCCATCTTGCCGATCCATAGGACCGACCTATTAGTGTAAGGCCATAGGCATGTCGAACTGGCCCATAAGCCGGCTGGCTTCTAAGACCGGCCTGCTAACCTAAGGGGGAACTGGGCTTTCCTAGTTCTCTCCTCCAAGATCCAATCAAGTTTAACTCGATTCAATCCTATTTAAACCAATTCACTAAGCAATAAAACATGTAGAAAAACATAGAAACACACCAAATGACAAATCAAAAAATTTTTCTTATTTTTCTTGATCAAAACCTCATCTGATACTTTGGATTGAAACTTTGTAAAATCAAAACCTAGCTTATTCTTAAATTCGAACTTAAATCATGTAATTGCAAAAAAATCATAACATGTAGACTTAATTTAAAACATGCTCATACTATCAACAGTAAGTTCTTAGTACAGATCCCTCAAGAAATTTGCATACTCAACACTTGGAATAAAAGATGCATAATCATAGCTAAAACTAAATGCATGTTGATATAGTCCACAAAGCCTAGTTTATGAGGAAAATGAACAAGCAATTCAACATCAGAATTAGATTAAGAAGATGAAAATTTTGGATTAACAAGAGGCATTTGAAATTCTAGATTTTGGGTTTAAAAATGCCAACCTCTTTCCTTGAAGAAAATGATGCTAAGACCATGTCCAATCTCAAGCTTTAATTTGGTGAAGATGAAAGGTCAAGAGTGTGTTTTATTTGACTTTTTGTAGTACTTTGTTTGTTGCAAATTGAAGAATGATGGAAGAAGAGAGAGACACGAAGAGAGTGAAAGAAAAAAAAACTAAACAATTGTCTAATTTAAGGAGTATGTGTTGGGTTTATATCAAGTTAAAATATTACGTGCGGGGACCAACTTTTGATGAGGTAAGGTTCTTTAATTATTTCATTTCTTTGACAGAGACGGCAGAGAGAGAGAGTGGGAGAGAGTTTGGGTTTTTGATATATATGCTGTATTGATCTTTAAAATAAAGAAAGAGAGTGTGGTGTGTCTAGTTTGTTGTGTGGGCTTTTTTAAAATTAAAGGAGGTGGCATTTTGGTAATCAAGGAAAAAGACAGTGGCATACATGTAATTAAACAAAACAAATTAAAATAATTTTTTTTAAATTATGTGACCAAAATTTTTTGCTTCAAAAATTAAAATAATGCACAAAAAATTAAAATGGACACTAATGACAATTTATTAAATTGAATTAACGTAACTAATAACAAGTGCAAATAACTTAAGCAAAGTAACAACAATAACATTGGCAATTTAAAGAAATAAAATAGCAAGAATAACAGGGCTAAGGTTTAAAGGTTCCGTTCTAGCAATTATCTTAAATATATTTTATTTATTAGTTAGTTTAAGAATACACTATGCCATCCTATGTCGACAATAAATCAAGAGTTTGTAAGCATTTATTGTGTCATTCTATATCTATAATGCAGCAAAAACACAACTTAATAAATGGGCAGCATTTTAACAGAACTTAACTAAAATAACAACCAAGTTAATAAGTTAAGCATTTACCAAGCCATTCTTTGTCTCCGACTAATCAATGTCCTCCCAAGCATTATCCGTGCCGTCTATGTCGTCGATAAATCAAAACCATAATTTTGGCAGAGTTCTAGTTAATAAAATATTAAAATCCTAAGTTTTCTAAGAAAATAATTTAGCATTATAATTGCTTAGAAAACTAAGAAAAACCAAAAATATTTAAGGTAATTTTGCCAGAATTTCACCCTC
This sequence comes from Artocarpus hirsutus, assembly GCA_946598075.1. Lineage (NCBI taxonomy): Eukaryota > Viridiplantae > Streptophyta > Magnoliopsida > Rosales > Moraceae > Artocarpus > Artocarpus hirsutus. The sequence goes on from CAMOHE010046856.1 coordinate 6,525, forward strand.
TCACCTCAGCTTAAAAGGAAATTAAAACAACATAATTAATAAAGTATTACTAATATTATTGAACATAATTTTTACAACATAACAGAGAAGTATTTTACAAGAAACTAGACTAAATACTAAGCATTAAAAACTAAAATAGAAACTGATTATTTAAGCAGCAGTGTTTTACAGTACAAAGGGGGGTCTATCCGAAACTAGGCTAATGCCTCAGTATTTATAGGCAATGTTTGCCTCCTGTTTGCAAATTTTGAAATGTTCCTCACTGTAGCATCGTTGAACATTTTAACAAGAATCTGGGATTTTTTTTCAAAAGCTTGTCTCCATTTTTCAATGCCATTCTTGGGTCAAGAGTATGTAAATCCAAACTTGAGATTGTCTACATCGCAACAGCTAGAGGCACGAAAATGGACACAATCTGGGCCAATCATTTCGTAATCCAACGGCCTACAATTACACGCGATAATGGACCCAAGTAGCAGTGGGCCACGAATGAAAGCTGTTCGATTCATTCATTGAATTCCAATCTAACAGCCGAAGAAATGAGAGCACGTGGATCGCCCGCACCGGATCTATCAACTCACTAAGACACACGAGGCCTATTGACATGCATCAGTGCTGACACGCGTTGCGAGAGTGACATGTGGCCTGACACGAGATGACGCACGTAGAGGTTCAATGGCTGAGATTGAATATGCAACGCATCTGATGGCTTTCCTAATGCCATGTGTCCTCTTCTAGATGAATTAGGATTTCGTTAAGTTTTTGATGCATTTGATGACCGATTTTGCCCATTTTGGTGCCGTTTTACTCTGTGTTTCCTCTAGATTTCAAATCTAAATTTCACAAACACACTAAAATTAATTATTTTACAAACAAAATAATTATTAAAAATATTTATTTTACATTAAAACACACAAAATTAATTACAAACTTATAAAAGTTCTAGTCTCTTTTGGTTTGAAACAGATATGATTTATAAGACTGGGCAATATATTTAGAAATTTCTAAAAATATTATTGAATATATTTACAAACTCAAAGCACACTATCAAACACATTAAGACTCAAAATAAAATAACATAACATAAATTTTATGGTTTTAACTATTTATAGATTAAACACATATCTAACACACCAAAACGATTCTAAAAATTACCAAAAATATTATTAAACATAAAAACACATTAAAAATACATTTTTAAACACATTTTCACGCTAAGACACTAAAGCACTGTTTATCACTTAATTACTGTAATTAAGGAGTTTTAGAGAAATATTAATGCAAAATAGTTGATTTTAATGTTAAGAGAAGTGCATTTTCTAAGTCTCATTAGGCCTACTATCCACCTCAAGATTAAGATACAACACAAATGATTATCTAAAGTGAATCGATTTGCTGAGACATAATTATTAATCCAAATCAATTCACTTTATGTCCCGATCCAACACATCATCACCTATGACAATGTGCCAATGTTTCTAGTTATAGAGTCTACCTCTGATGGTCAAGACAAACTATCTCCCATTAGGGATATGGACAATATAACAATCTTTGCATGAATAAGTGCCCAACCGTATTCCCTTGATTGCAGATCTTATGATTTAGACTGTCGCCTTAAGAATCTTGTCTTCTGCATAATCTGTCCATCATATGCCCAATTCTTGAAGGTTTAGACTGACAGTCTCAGACTTTTTTTTGCTAAACATACATTCAACAAATATGAACGTAAAAAGGACAAGATTTGGTATATAAATAATAAATAAATTCTTTATTGATAAAAATGTCTCCAAAAATGTATTACATTTTTACTCCTTAGAGCATACATGTCCAACAATAAAGGCATTCTATATAATTTTCTCTTCACTCTTCTTAAAATTATTTAATCATTGCATATCAAAATAGGTCCAATATGGCTCATTTGTTTCTAAAAACAAGCTAAGATATTTGAACACATATTTTATAGGACCTTTTGTTCCTAACAAGACGTGAGCATAAACAAGGGGCTTGGGGTCGTTAATTGGTATTTTAGCGCATTGTCTAAAACTACCAATTTTGTATAAATGTCATTTTTTAAACAAATGTTTTGAATAATCAGGAATAGTTTTCTATAAGGATCCCCTTTCTTTCCGAAAATTAATTCCAAAAGGTTATGCATGGTTTGACCATTTTACTCTTTTTAAAATTTTATGTCAAAAATCATAATTTACAATGGAAGCCCAATTTGGAAAAACATTTTCCTAAAGGCTTGTATAGTTTTTGGAACTTTAAAACTTTTCTATTTATCGTAAAATGAGATTTTGCTGTTAGATGGGGTTATGGCTCAAAAACTTCACAGTAGTGGCATTTTACTACAGTTTCGTAAATCAGCATAAAACTATATATTAGAGGTAGATTTTTAAACATTGAGCTGATCTAAACCTTTTTTGTTTTACAAAAATTCAAATTCTACCTTTTAACATATCTATTTCACTAGATTTCCTTTCTTGTACTATATTAGATAGTTTTTGTAAACAATATTACACAATTTTATAAATCCATGTAAAACAATATTTTAGGGGCAAGTATGTAAAAAAAAAAAAAAAAAACTTCACAAAGTTTTTTGTTTTGATAAGATCTAAAACTTTTATGTTTATTCCAAAAATTGGTTTGGGCTTTAAGAACTTGTTTTCGTACAAATTTGCATTGCAATAATTTTTGAAAATAGTGTTTCAAAATTAGTAAAAAAAAAAAGGCCTAAAACTCTATCTTAAAGTTAAAAGATCAAAAAATACTATTTCCTGAAAATTGTCCATAGTATCCATGCCCACAACTTTTGTGCTCACCGAAACTTAAAATGTTGCCTCTAAGATACTTGGGGGCCATTTGGTATTGTTTTAAAAATGGATGAAAATATTTTTGTTTTATAAATTGAGAATTTTTTGGGAATTGTGCTAAGAGTGTTTTTAAAATTTTTATCTCGAAAAGTGTATAAAAACATTTCCAAAAATTTTAAAAACAAAAACAAACGGTGCCCTATTTTCTTTGGAAACACTACTTGCAGTTTTTAAACAATTTTCTTTTGAAAATTCGGAGAGATTTCCAAAAAAAAAAAAAAATGAAACTATACTTTAGGATTAGAATCTCTTAGAGGCTCGTTTCTTAGAATAGTGCACCCACAAACTAAAAAAACAGTTTCTAAACATACCAAATCATGCTTCAAATATTTTTTTGCCATCACAAATCATACCATAACTAATTTACAGCATCATTAATCTACTGTCATACATTATTACATGTCTCAACCAAATAATCTCAAGGATCTCAATATTTTTGATCAAACTAAAAGGAATAAAACGGATGGAATGTTTGTAAATAAACCCTTGAAAGAAACTTCTTGTAAAACCCTTTTTTGCTTGTTGTTTTCTCCTAATTCTAAGTTTAGCTCAAAAAATCCTCAAGTCAAAAAAGAATCAATTGTCTAAAGACTTTGATCCGGGTCTATTAATAATAGAAATTAATTGATGCTAATTAATGCAAAATCTCTCTAATTGAGTATGAGTTAACTAATATCAGGTAATTGCATTAGAGTGTTTAACTGAACTTTGTATTATATTGAAAATTCTTTTGTACTATATTCCAAGTATCTTGTTGCTCAAAATTTTCTTTTAGTCAACTTACTTTATACTATTTATGTTAGTTTTTTATCCCTTTGTACCCATACTTTTACCACAAAAACCTTATGATTTATGGAACTTGGTTCTCTCTTGTTTTGGTAAAATAAGGGATTTTTAAGTTCCTTGCTGACTATTTAATTCCACTAAATCTTAGTCTCAAAACTAGTTACCAAACAACTGTCTAAATGTTGATTTTTTCTTAATCGCATACTCAAATTTAGTTTTTATCAATCTTGAAATTGTTTCTTGACTGCATATGTTGGAGAAATAGAACGTAGTGGAATTTTAAAATTTTTTATACTAGAGTATTTTCTAAAACACAAGTTTGACACACTATATGCATAAATTAACCAGATCTTACTAACCTCGTTTGCTGAAGAGATTCCTCAATAGATGAAGAGGAAGGCGTTGTAGAAAGACCTCAACCAACTGGCCTTCTTTGCTATTTTCTATCCACGACCAATGTGTGTGTGGGCACACTCGTATAGCTCTTCGACAGATGACTCTTCTTCCAAGCAATTGAGGAAATCTAGAACTAAGGTTCGTGATTTGTAAACAATAGCTCTTAGGGAGTAGCAGAGACTCAAAGACTAGAGTACTTATTCTAAATTCCTCAACTAATCTACATAACATATGAGTTTCACTCCCTATTTCTAGAGGTTGGGCCTAGGGGTTAGTTTTTATCAGATAAGGCCTCAAAAATTCGAATTAGGATCAAATCAGGATCAATATCTGACAAAATTTGCTTCTAAAAACACATAACCAAAAATTATTGGTCGACAAGCTGAACTGATAGATCAGCTTACCGAACTTAGTCCACTGGCAGGCCAAATTGAAAGATCGGTTTGCCAAACTAACGATAAATGATCCCTGAGAATCTTTATTTTCGACCTGAGATTCTTGGGATAGAGCCTTAGTTTTAATTCAAATAACACATTAAAGAAGTTATCTGATTAAAACAGTCATATTTAGATAATCTCTAAAAAAATAAATATTCCTAATAATTCAACAAGTTTATCTTGAATTAATTCAATCAATAAACAGACATGAATTATCTGATTCTGAAAATTTAACAAGTTTATCTTGAATTAATTTTTCACAAAGTTAATTCAATCGATAAACACACATAAATTATTTGATCCTACCGAATTACAACTAATCTAATATATATAACATATTTAGAGAAAGTGTGAGATTAGTATTTGTTATTGTTCGACGCCCACTCGTCAATCAATTACTGTGGAGGCCTAGCTTGGATGATTTACAGTGTCAAAGTTTAGAGCAAGGAAGCCCTAATAGGCTTAAAAAAGTTTGAGTTATGATCTCCTTTATTTTATATGAATTCAAATTATATACTTATTGTTGGAAAAAATTTTTGTTTGTCATCGATCTGTATTTCCACTACATTTCTACATCAAATTTCTAAACATATTTATGTTGTAGGTAAGGAACATGCTAGCAACACATGATGGGTAACAACGAGTGACAAACAAATGGTAGAAATGGGAATGGATATCGCTCATAAAAAAAGTATTTTCTACAATATTTTTTCTTTTATAAATTTTGTATGTATGAATATCACCAATTTATTTGAAAAGCATGCCGTATCGTTATAGAATTTATTATGAGCTAGCAAAGGGGACCTGATGGACCTATATAGTTAAAGCTTCCGATATCCCAAATATGCATTTCATAATTATCAACTCTAACGTTACTTCACTAAAAGCTTAGAGTTGCACTCTCGAACTGTATAGAATTACGAAGCACAAATAGCTAAGTCTCCATGACATATCATAATGTATTGTATCCCCATAGGATTATCCATAATCAGCTTAAGGATAAATTCTACCTTACCTTCTTGATTATTTTTATCTTACGTTCTATTTTCTCACCATCGAAAAACTTACCATCCAAAGACAGTATACCATTCGATTACACCTATGTATCTAAATAGTTGAACGCTCTAGTTTTTTAATTATAGGATAACGCATATAGGATATCAACGACTCCTAAAGAAGAGCTATAGATTCTATATCTATGAATAACAAGTCTATGCTATCAAGAGTCATGCCTCCAACGTATCGACAAACGTACCAACATAAATTGTGGATATAACCCTTTAGTATATCAAAAGACATAAGTCAAGAAACAGGCCCATTATTCATCTCAAGATTAAGATACAATACATATGATTGTCTAAAGTAAATTGATTTGACAAGACAGAATTATTAATCCAGATCAATAACACTTTATGACTCAATCCAATGTATCGTCACCTATGACAATGCACCAATGTTCTATTCGTGAAGTCCACCTCCGATGGCAAAGACAAACCATCTCCCTTTAGGGATATAGACAACATAAAAATCTTTACATAAATAAAATGTCCAACTTTATTCCATAATCTGTCCATAATATACCTAATTCTAAAGGCTTAAATCGACAGTCTCAGACTTTTGTTTGCTTATCATACATCCAACAAATATGAACATAAAGAGGACAACAATTTAGTATAGAATAATAATAAACTCTTTATTGATAAAAATGTCTCCAAAAACATATTACATTTTTACTTCTTAGGGCATATATGTCTAGCAATCTCTTACTTGCACTATGTGAGTAAATATGACAAATCTCGCATCCCCATAGCTTCCACATGCCTTTCGAAGACTCACTCAGTAAGTGTCTTTGTGAATGGATATGCTAAATTGGCCTCCGACGAGATTTTACACACAGCGATATGCCCATCTTCTACAAAGTACTTTATACATGATAATTTCGATCAATATGCTTACTCTTCTTGTGAAATCTTGGTTCTTTAGCATTAGCTACCGCCACACTATTATCACAGTACAACGATATCGCCTTATCCATACTAGGAACTACCTCAAGATCCCCAAGGAATTTATGAAGCTACACTGCTTCTTTTGAAGCGTCACTGGCTGCCTCAGCTTCCATCGTTGAATGTGAAGTGCAATCTTGCTTCACACTTCTCCAAGAAATGGTACCGTCGCCTAAAGTAAACACAAAACCCAAAGTCGATCTTCTCGAATCCAGGCAGGATTATAAATTCAAGTCTGTATATCCTAGAGGAGTTAAATCCTCACCTAAATACACAAACATACACCTCTGAGTCCTTCTCAAGTACTTGAAAATATGCTTGATTGCAACCCAATGGTTCGGTCCTTAATCCGACTGAGATCGACTTACAATCCCAACCATATAATAAATATCCAGTCATGTGCGAAGCATGGCATACGTGAGACTACCCACTACCAAAGCATAAGGCACCTTCTTTATGTATTCTCTTTCTTCTTCTGACTTTGGAGACTATTTCTTAGACAGAGTAATTCTTGATTTAGATGGTTGCCCACCTTTCTTGGAATCCTGCATTGCAAACCTTTTGAGAATTTTATCTAGGTAGCGTGCTTGGGACAAAGCCATCATTTTATTCTTCATATCCCAAAAAATCTGGATACCAAGAGCAAAATTAGCCTTACCCAAGTCCTTCATGTCAAACTGCTTGGTCAACCATAATTTGCCGATGACAACGCCCCAATGTCATTGCCAATTAGTAGAATGTCATCTAAATAAAGCAGTAAAAAAATCACCTTCCTATCCTTAATGTGTTTGTAAATGCATGGTTCGTCCACATTTTGTGTGAACCCATAAGTCTTGATCACTTGATCAAACCATATGTTCCAAGAACGAGAAGCCTACTTAAGTCCATAACTTGACTTTAGCAACTTACAAACCTTATCCTCCTGATCTTTAGTCTTGAACCCTTCTAGTTGTTCCATATAAATGGACTTATCAAGATAACTATTCAAAAAGGCTATGTTGACATCCATCTGCCAAATCTCGTAGTCTAGAGCGGCAACTATGGACAAGAGAATGCGGATGGACTCAAGCACGGTTATAGGTGAAAAGGTTTCCTCGTAAGCGATTCTTTCCTTTTGTGTGTAAACCCTTAGCTACAAGCCATGCCTTATAGGTTTCAACTTTTCCATCTACTCCTGTTTTCCTCTTATAGATCCATTTACACCCTATAGGTTTTACCCCTTTGAGAAGATCCATAAGCTCCCAGACCTGATTAGTCTCCATAGACTTCATCTCTATGTTCATGGCCTCCTGCCAGAGTTTTGAATCAACATCCTTTATAACCTCTTTGTATATGTAAAGATCCCTGTCATGTTCATCTAGCTCAGCCAAGAAAGCCTCACCATTAAACATATACAGCTCAGGCTAACGCCTGATCCTCCCACTACGCTGAAGCCCCTTAGGTTGTTGTTTGGGTTTGGTTGGTTTTTCTACACCAATTGGAGTGGTTTCATTTGGAACCCGCAAAGTGATTAAATCACTTGCTAACTCCCTAAGCACCACTTTGCTTCGAGGCTTAAAATCATCCATGTGACTATCCTTAAGGAAAGTTGCATTAGTTGAAACCACAACTTTATTTTCCTTTGGGTTATAAAAATAACCCCTTTAGTCCCTTTTGGATATCCTACAAACACACAAACTTCCGAACGTGCTTCCAACTTATTTGCATCTCTAAACAGGACATGAGCTGAACATCCCCATATGCTAATATGGTTTAAAGATGTCCTTTTCCTCGTCTACAACTCATGAGGAGTTTTAAGAACTGATTTTAAAGGCACATTGTTCAAAAGATAACATGCAGTTTGTAGTGCATATCCCTAAAAATACAAAGGCAATGCCGAATAACTCATCATGGACCTAACCATGTCAACCAAAGTCCTATTTCTTCTCTTAGCCATGGCATTCTGGTGTGGAGTGCCTGGCGCAGTTAAATGGGATAAAATCTCATTCTCTAATAAGTATCCTAAGAACTCATCAGAAAGGTATTCACCACCTCGATCGGATCGAAGTGCCTTTATGGATCAACCCAATTTCTTTTCCATTTTAGCCTAAAACTCCCTAAACTTGTCATAAGTTTTACTTTTGTTGTGCATTAGGTACACATACCTATACCTTGAGTAATCATCAATAAAAGTGACGAAGTACTCATACCCTCCTCATACCCGGATGTTCATAGGTCGACAAACATCAGTATGCACAAGTTCCAGAAACCCTTCAACCCTATTGCCCTAAGACCCAAATGGTCTTTTGGTCATTTTACCCTCCAAACAAGATTCACATTGTGGTATAGATTTCACCTTTAAGTGACTTAAAGGTCCAAAAAATCCTGTACCAACCTTTAAATCCTATTCAGGTTAATATGACCTAGTCACAAACGCCAAAGATAAGTCTTATTAGAGCTAGAAGTTTTAAGCCTGTTAGAGTTACTATCATTGATCTTAGTATTAAGCAGTAAGTCCATCTTAGGTTTGATAATATATAGATTATTTTGCATCCATCTAGAACAGATAAAAGATTTGTTTTTACGAATCACTACTTTATTATTAAAAGAAACCAAATAGGAGTCTTTAAATAAACAAGCTACAGAAATTAAATTTATCTTAAGTTTAGGAACATAAAAACAATCTCGCAAAATTAAATTCTTATAATTATCAAAATACAGATGGACACCTCCCATTGCTTCAGCTAAGACCAAGGACCCATCACCCATTCGAAGCATTAAGTCTTCACAAAGCAGACTTCTTGTTTCTTTGAACCCCAACAGATAAACACAAACATGATTAGTTGCTCCAGAATCTATGACCCAAGTGTCACTGGATTCCTCAACTAAACAAGTTTTAATAGCTAGAAGATCACACCTATCTCCTCGGGAAAGAAAGTCCTTGCAATTCTTCTTTATGTGCCCGACCTTCTTGCAGAAAAAGCACTTGAGCTTCTTTGGGTTCTTCTTTTTCTTCTTCTTGTTCTTGCCATTTGCAAGAATAGAAGACTTTTCATTCTTGATTTGTTGCTTCTTTCCATTCACAGGGTTAGGATTAGAACCAAAAGAAGATGCCAAGTTGGCCTCACCATAACAAGAGATTCCCTGATTAGCAATTCGAACTCCTATAACTGCTTCATCAACTCTATTAAGGTCATATCCCGTCTATTGCTTAAATAATGTAGCTCTAAACAGAGTATGTTGGAAAAATAGTATGTAGCGGGATTTTAAAAATTTTATATCAGAGTATTTTCTTAAATACAAGTTTGACATGCTATATGCATAAATTAATCAAATCTTACTAACATTTGAATGCTGAAGAACTCCCGTAATGCATGAAGAGAAGTAACATTCCAAAAGAGCCTCAACCAATTGGTTTTCTTTGCTATTCTCTATCCACGATTGAAGTGAGTATGGGCTCACACGTACAGCTCTTCCTTAAGGAGACTTTCCCTCCAATCAATTAAGAGAACCCAAAGCTAGTGTTCGTGATTTGTGAACAAGAGCTGTCATGGAGTTTTAGAATCTCACCAGTAGAGTTTCACTCTTAATCTCTCAATTGATCTAAATAACTTATGAGACTCACTCCCTATTTATAGAGGTTAGGTCTAAGGTCAGACCTGATCAGATAAGATCTCAAAAACTCGAATCAGAATGAAATTTGGATCAATATTTGATGAAATTTGTTTGAAAACGCATGATTTTTTTTATCGTGCATAGGCAGGCTGATCTGCCTAACCGGTAGGCCAAACTTGAGGGTCGACATGCTGAATTGTAAAAAAAAAATCTCAGTGAATCCTTTATTTTCCACATGAGATTCTATAAGATAAAGCCTCAGTTTTAATTCAAATAACCCAATAGAGAAGTTATCTAATTAAAACAATTTTATCTAGATAATCTCTAGGAAAATAAATAGATTCCTAATAATTCTACAAGTTTATCTTGATTTAATTTATCCGAAATTAAATCAACTAATAAACAGACAAGAATTATCCGATCCTAATAATTCAACAAGTTTATCTTGAATTAATTTTGTTACAATATTAATTCAACCGATAAACAGACATGAATTATTTGATTCTTCCGAATTTCAACCAATCTAATAAATCTGACATAAGTCACCAATTATTGGAAAAGCACGTTGTATCGTTATAGGATTTTGTGAGCTAGCAAAGGGGACCAATTGGACCTATATAGTTCAAGCTCCCAATAATTATGAAACCCAATATCCCAGATATGCATTTTATAATTATCAACTCCAATGCTACTCTACTAAAAGCTTGGAGCTGCACTCTCGAACTTTATAAAATTATGATGCCTGTATAGCTAAGTCTCTATGACATATCATAGTGTATCGTATTCCCATAGGATTATCTATAATCAGCTTAAGGACAAGTTCTATCTTACTTTCCCAATTATTTTTATCTTACGTTTCATTATCTCACCATCAAAAAACTTACTATCCAAAGACAGTATACCATTCGGTTACACCTATGTATCTAAATGGTTGAGCGCTCTAGTTTTCCAATTACAGGATAACGCATATAAGAGGATATCACTACTCCTAAAGAGGAGCTATGGATTCCATATCTATGAATAACAGGTCTACACTATCAAAAGTCATGCCTCCAACGTACCAGCATACATTCCACTATTAAAATGTGGGTGTCATCCTTTAGTACAGCAAAAGACACAAGTCAAGACAACAGGCTTACTATTCATCTCAGGATTAAGATACAATACAAATGATTGTCTAAAGTAAATCGATTTACCGAGACAGAATTATTAATCCAAATCAATTTACGTTATGTCTCGATCCAACACATCGTCACCTATGACAACATGCCAATGTTTCTATTCACGGATTCCACCTCCGACGATCAAGACAAACCATCTCCCAATAAGTATATAGACAACATAACAATCTTTACATGAATAAAGCGCCCAACTTTATTCCCTTGATTGCGGATCTAATGATTTAGACCGTCACCTTAAGAATCGTGTTTTCCGCATAATCTATCCATCATATGCCCATTCTTAAAGGTTTAGACCGACAGTCTCAGACTATTGTTTGCTTATCATACATTCAACAAATATGAACGTAAAGAGGACAAGATGTGGTATATAAATAATAAATGAATTCTTTATTGATAAAAATGTCTCCAAAAACATATTACATTTTTACTCCTTAGGGCATACATGTCTAACAATCTCCCACTTGCACTAAGTGAGTAAATATGACAAATCTCGCATCCTCATAGCCTCCATATGCCTCTCGAAGACTCTCCCAGTAAGTATCTTCGTGAATGGATCAGCTAAATTGTCCTCTGACGTGATTTTGCACATCGTGACATACCCGCCTTCGACGAAGTCCTTTATCACATGATACTTCCGATCAATATGCTTACTCTTCTTGCAAATTTTAGTTCTGTAGCATTAGCTACCGCCGTACTGTTATCACAGTATAGTGATCCGCCTTATCTATACTAGGAACTACCTCAAGATCTCCAAGGAACTTACGAAGCCACACTGCTTCTTTCGAAGCATCACTAGCTGCCACATACTCGGCCTCCATCATTGAATCCGAATTGTAATCTTACTTCACACTTCTCCAACTGATGGCACCGCCACCCAGACTAAACACAAACCCAGAAGTCGATCTCCTCGAATCCAAACAGGATTGAAAATCCGAGTCAGTATATTCTAGAGGAGTCAAGTCTTCACCCAAATACACAAGCATATACCCTCAAGTCCTTCTCAGGTACTTGAAAATATGCTAAACTGCAACCCAATGGTTTGGTCTTGGATCCACCTGAAATCGACTTACAATCCCGACCGCATAACAAATATTCGGTAGTGTGCAAAGCATGTCATACATGAGACTACCTACTGCCAAAGCATAAGGCACCTTTTTCATGTATTCCCTTTCTTCCTCAGACTTTGGAGAGTCTTTCTTAGAAAGAGTAATTGTAGACCTAGATGGTTGCCCACCTTTCTTGGAATCCTGCATTGCAAACCTCCTGAGAATCTTATCTATGTATTCGGCCTGTGATAAAGCTATCATTTTATTCTTCCTATCCCAAAAGATTTAGATACCGAGAACAAAATTAGCCTTACCCAAACCCTACATGTCAAACTGCTTGGTCAACCATAATTTGACCGATGACAATGTCCTAGTGTCATTGCCAATTAGCAGAATGTCATCTACATAGAGCAGTAGAAAAACCACCTTCCTATCCTTAATGTGTTTGTAAACACATGGCTCATTCACATTTTGTGAAAAACTCGTAAGTCTTGATCACTTGATTAAATCTTAGGTTCCAAGAATGGGAAGCCTACTTAAGTCCATAAATCGACTTTAGCAGCTTAAAAACCTTACCCTTTTGACCCTTGACCTTGAACCCATATGGTTGTTCCATATAAATGGACTCATCAAGATACCCATTTAGAAAAGTCGTCTTGACATCCATCTGTCAAATCTCGTAGTCGAGAGTGGTAGCAATGGACATGAGAATCTGGATGGACTTAAGCATGGCTACAGGCGAAAAGGTTTCCTCATAATCGATTCCTTCCTTTTGCTTGTAACCCTTAGCTACCAGTCTAGCCTTAAAGGTTTCGACCTTTCCATCCATTCCTCTTTTCCTCTTGTAGATCCACTTACACCCTATAGGTTTTACCCCTTTAGGAAGATCCACAAGCTCCTAGACCTGATTTGTCTCTATAGACTTCATCTCTGTGTTCATGGCCTCTGTCTAGAGTTTCAAATCAACATCCTCCATAGCCTCTGCGTAAGTATAAGGATCTCTGTCATATTCATCCAGCTCAGCTAAGAAGGCCTTCCCATTGAACATATACCTCTCGGGTTGACGCCCAATCCTCCCACTGCGCCAAAGCCCCTTAGGTTGTTGTCCAAGTTCGTTTGGTTTTACTGCACTGATTGGAACGGTTTCATTCGGAACCTCCTAAGTGATTGATCACTCCTAAACTCCTCAAGCACTACTTTGCTTCAAGGCTTAAAGTCATCCATGTAACTCTCCTCAAGGAAAGTTGCATTAGTTGAAGCCATGACTTTATTTTCCTTTGGGTAATAGAAATAACCCCTTTAGTTCCTTTTGGATATCTTACAAACACGCAAACTTCTGAATGTGCTTCCAACTTATTCGTATCCCTAAACAATACATGACCCGGACATCCCCATATACGAATATGGTTTAAGGATGTTTTCCTGCTTGTTCACAACTCGTGAGGAGTTTTAGGGACCGATTTTGAAGGCATATTGTTCAAAAGATAACATGCGGTTTGTAGTGCATATCCTCAAAAGGATAAAGCAATGATAAATAACTCATCATGGATCTGACCATGTCCAATAAAGTCTTATTCCTTCTCTCTACTATGCCATTCTGCTACAAAGTACTAGGCGTAGTCAACTCGGATAAAATCCCATTCTCTAATAAGTGTTCTAGAAACTCATCAAAAAGGTATTCTCTACCTCGAATGGATCGAAGTGCCTTTATGGGTCTACCCAATTGTTTTTCCACTTCAGCCCGAAACTCCCTGAACTTATCAAAGTTTCACTTTTGTGGTGCATCAGGTACACATACCCATACCTTGAGTAGTCATCAATAAAAGTGACGAAGTACTCATATCCTCCTCGTACCCGGATGTTCATCGGTCTACAAACATCACTATGCATAAGTTTTAGAACCCTTTCGGCCTTATTGTCCTTAGACCCGAATGGTCTTTTGGTCATTTTACCCTCCAAACAAGATTCACATTGAGGTATAGATTCCACATTTAAGTGACTTAAAGGTCCATCCCTTACCAGCCTTTGAATCCTTTTCAGGTTAATATAACCAAGATGCAAATGCCAAAGATAAGTCTTATTTAAGTGAGAAGTTTTAAGTCTTTTAGAGTTATCATCATTTATCTCAACATTAAGTAGTAAGTCCATCTTAGGTTTGATAAAATATAGATTATTTTGCATCCATCCAGCACAGATAAAAGATTTATTTTTACGAATCACCACTTTATTATTAAAAGAAACCAAATAGGAGTCTTTAAATAAACAAGCTACAGAAATTAAATTCCTTTTAAATTTAGGAATATAAAAACAATCTCATAAAATTAAATTCCTATAATTTTCAAAATAAAGATAGACGTCTCCCACTACTTCCATTAAGACCAAGGATCCATCGCCCATCCGAAGCGTGAAGTCTTCATGAAGCAGACTTCTCGTTTCTTTGAACCCCTGTAGAGAAACACAAACGTGATTAGTTGCACCGGAATCTATGACCCAAATGTCACTTGATTCCTCAACCAAACAAGTCTCTAAATACAAAAGATCACACCCACCTCCTTTGGAAAAGAAGTCCTTGCAATGCTTCTTTATGTGCCCGACCTTCCCATAGAAGAAGTATTTACGCTTCTTTGGGTTCTTCTTCTTCTTCTTCTTCTTGCTCTTATTGTTAGCAGAAATAGAAGACTTTCCATTCTTGGCCCGCTGTTTCTTTCCATTTGTAGAGTTAGGATTGAAACTAGAAGCAACCGCCAAATTGGCCTCGCCACCCGTAAGAGACTCCCTGATCAGTAGTTCGAACTCCTGTAACTGTTTCATTAATTCTGTTAAGGTCATATCCCGTCCATTGCACAAATTAAATATAGCTCTAAATGGAATAAATTCCTTTGATAGAGTCTCAAAGACCATAGTCATCTAAGTTTCAACATTGATGTTGGCTCCATTGGTTTAAGCCTCAGTGAGGTAACCCATGATCAACATCATGTGTTCCTTTATAGATGTCCCTGGCCTCTGCTTATAGTTTAAGAGTTTTTGAAGTGCCCCTTGCCGCTTTGTTATGGCTTGGCCTCCAAACATGTCTTCTAGATCATCCAAGATCTACTTAGTAGTCTCATAATCCTCGTGTTGAGCCTGCAGCACGTTGTTCATGCTGGCCATAACATAGTAGCGGGCCTGATCATTTGCATCTTTCCAGCGATCGTACGCTTGGAATTGCTCAGTAGTTGAGTCTCTCGTAGGCTCGGGAGGACAGGGGTTGTCAGCACAAATTTTAATTTCTCAAAGGAAAGGACAATATCTAGGTTCCGTTTCCAATCATTATAATTCTTTTCGGTTAATAGGTTTTTGTCAAGTATCAAAGATAAATTATTTTTAGACATTTTTAATCTACAATAAAGAATCATACACCAAACATAAGGAAACACATCATAATAATTTAGTAAGATAACACAATCATGTAAAATCATACAAATGTGTTTATGTGTCAAAACCTTGAAAATATCACAACCTTATAACGATAATTCCTGACTCAGAATTCAACAAGCTCATAGGGGAGTCATGCCAAATTCAATTAGGAACACGGATCCCTTCCTGATTAATATACGCCATCCAGGACTCGTATGATCCAGCATATATTAATAATCGTTTCTTTGGCCATTAATTTTATTAACAGAGCTCGTAGGGGAGGTTAATAATAAAATTAACATGAGTGTATAACCATCATTTCAATATTTCGTCCATGATTTATAATCATCACCTAGGGGTGTGCAACCATAAATCATGCTAAAATACCTTATCCTCTCAGAGATCCAATCTGGTACATGATAGAAATCCCTTCCTAGGGGTTGGGACCACCATGTTCTTCCTATGGACCAACCATGGAGGCCTTAGGTCCTCTCTTTGAAAACCTTCTCCCACTCAATATTTTGAAATCAAGGTTTTATTTTAAAAGATGTACATGAACAATTTTAATTGAGCGGCACTCCCTATTCTATATGGCACATTATCATCATACTTGGAAAATTATATTATAATGCAGACAAGCAAAGCAATTAAGCAAAGCTACAAGCAAAATAATGATAAATAACCATAATATTATGTTTCCACCCTAGAGAATAGAAAACAAAGATTATAAGAGAATAATCAAAACATATTATTGATTCGTCATCCTTGAAACTTCAAGCTATATCCTTCTTCATGTAATGCCCATCCATAAGTCTTCAATCTGTATGAATCGAATACTCCAAATTTCCAGTTAAATCCAAATTTTTATGTTTCTTAGAATTGTCTCAAAAATAAAATTAAAACTGCACGAAAAACTGCACCTTTTTTTGAAAAAATTTCTAGCTTTCTGTCGGTAAGTCGATCTGTGTAATCGGCCTGTCGGTAATGACCCACCGGCTTGTCGATCTTTACAGATCGGCTTACCGATTCATGACTAATCGGCCTGCCGAACTAAAAGTTCGGCCTACTGCCAGAGCCACTTGATTTTTGCCCCTCTGATGGCTTACCAAACCTCACGTCCGGCCTGTTGATCTACGACCATCGGCCTACCGAACTGGAGGGTTGGCATGCCGACCGAGCAAAAATCACCCTTTCTAAAAAATATAATTTTTTAATGCAATTCATCAATTTTATTTTCAACAATTCACAAACATAAAATTAGAGACTCAGGAAATACCTGGGTTCGACATCATCCATCTTCTAGGTTCATCTTCTCCAAATGATTATTTAATTACAAAATTTTTACAAATTTAAAATTAAATAATAATTCCTAGATGGAGATGATAGTCTGCCAACTAATTACATGAAAAACTTAGATACACATTCTAACCTCTAAGGAACCATAACAGGTATAAATTAATTAATAAATAAATAATTAAATAATAATTTAATCAACCATAATTAATTAATAAATATTCGCCATATAATCCATGATAACATATAAAATATATAGAAACCTAGAGTGCCAACTCTCTATAAAATTAAATTCAAGCATAGGAGAGATTAAGATCACATAATTTATACATATAGCATGATCATAAACTTGTAAATTTATATAAAAAACCATGTCTCTGATACCAATTGTTGGAAAAATAGTATGCAATAGAATTTTAAAAATTTTATATCAGAGTATTTTCCAAAACACAAATTTGACATGCTATATGCATAAATTAATCAAATCTTACTAACCTTTGAATGCTAAAAAACTCCCGTAATGTATGAAGAGAAGTAACGTTCCAAAAGAGCCTCAACCAACTGGTCTTCTTTGCTATTCTCTGTCCACAATAGAAGTGAGTATGGGCCCACAGTACAGCTCTTCTCAAGGTGACTCTCCTTCCAACCAATTGAGAGAACCCAAAGCTAGTGTTCGTGATTTGTGAACAAGAGCTGTCAGGGAGTTTCAGAATCTCACCAGCAGAGTTTCACTCTTAATCTCTCAATTGATTTAAATAACTTATGAGACTCACTCCCTATTTATAGAGGTTGGGTCTAGGGTCAGTCCTTATTAGATAAGGTCTCAAAAATTCGAATCAAAATCAAATTCGGATCAATATCTGATGAAATTTGCTTGAAAATGAATGATTTTTTTATCGCGCATAGGCAGGCCGAACTTGCCCCATTGGTAGGCCGAACTTGAGGATTGGCATGCCAAACTGTCGAAAAAAAATCTCAGCAAATCTTTATTTTCCACCCAAGATTCTATAGGATAAAGCCTCAGTTTTAATTCAAATAACCCAATAGAGAAGTTATCTAATTAAAACAACTTAATCTAGATAATCTCTAGGAAAATAAATAGATTCCTAATAATTTTATAAGTTTATCTTGATTTCATTTATCCGAAATTAAATCAACTGATAAACAGACATGAATTATCCGATCATAATAATTTAACAAGTTTTTTTTTAATTAATTTTGTCACAATATTAATTCAACCGATAAACAGACGTTAATTATTTGATTCTTCTGAATTTCAACCAATCTAATAAATCTGACATAAGTCACCAATTATTGCAAAAGCATGCTGTATCGTTACAAGATTTTGTGAGCTAGCAAAGGGGACCAATCGGACCTATATAGTTCAAGCTTCAAATAATTATGAAACCCAATATCCTAGATATATATTTCATAATTATCAACTCCAACGCTACTCCACTAAAAGCTTGGAGTTGCACTCTCAAACTCTATAGAATTACGAAGCCTATATAGCTAGCTCTCCATAACATATCATAGTGTATCGTATCCCAATAGGATCATCTATAATTGACTTAAGGACAAGTTTTGTCTTACCTTTTCAATTATTTTTATCTTATGTTTCATTATCTCACCATCAAAAAACTTACTATCCAAAAACAGTATATTATTCAGTTACACCTATGTATCCAAATGGTTAAGCGCTATAGTTTTTCAATTACAGGATAACGTATATAAGAGGATTTCACTACTCTTAAAAAGGAGCTATGGATTCCATATCTATGAATAACAGGTCTATATTATCAAGAGTTATGCCTCCAATGTACTAGCATGCATTCCACTATTAAAATGTGAGTGTCATCCTTTGGTACATCAAAAGACACAAGTCAAGACAACGGGCCCACTATTCATTTCAGGATTAAGATACAATATAAATGATTGTCTAAAGTGAATCAATTTGTCGAGACAGAATTATTAATCCAAATCAATTCACTTTATGTCCTAATCCAACGCATCGTCACCTATGACAATGTGCCAATGTTTCTATTCATGGAGTTCACCTCCAATGGTCAAGACAAACCATCTCCCAATAGGGATATAGACAACATAATAATCTTTACATAAATAAAGCGTCCAACTTTATTCCCTCGATTGCAGATCTAATGATTTAGATCGTCACCTTAAGAATCATGTCTTCTGCATAATCTGTCCATCATATGCCTGATTTTTAAAGGTTTAGACCGACAATCTCAAACTATTGTTTGCTTATCATACATTCAACAAATATGAACGTAAAGAGGACAAGACGTGGTATATAAATAATAAATGAATTCTTTATTGATAAAAATGTCTCTAAAAACATATTACATTGTTACTCCTTAGGGCATACATGTCTAACAGAATAAACTCCTTAGACAGAGTCTCAAAGACCATAGTCATCTGAGTTTCAACATCGATGTCAGCTCCATTGGTTTGAGCCTCAACGAAGCAACCCATGACCAACATCATATGCTCCTTTATAGACATCCTCGGCCTTTGTTTGCAATTCAAGAGTTTCCAAAGCACCCCTTGCTGCTTTGTTAGGGCCTGGCCTCCAAACATGTCTTTTAGATTATCCAAGATCTGCTTAGCAGTCTCATAATCTTCATGTTGAGCCTACAACACGTTATTTATGCTGGCCATAACATAATAGTGGGCTTGATTGTTAGCATCTTTTCAGCGATCATACGCTTGAATTTGCTCATTAGTGGAATCTCCCATGGGTTTAGGAGGACAAGGTGTCATCAGCACAAATTTCAGTTTCTGAAAGGACAGGACGATGTTTAGGTTCCGTTTCCAATCATTATAGTTCTCACTGGTTAATTAGTTTTTGTCAAGTATCAATGATAAAGCATTTTTAGACATTTTTAATCTACAATAATGAATCATATACCAAACATAAGCAAACATACAATAATAATTTAGTAAGATAACACAATTATGTAAAATATACAAATGTGTTTATGTGTCAAAACCTTGAAAATATCACAACCTTACAACAATAATTCCCAACTCAGAATTCAATAAGCCGCCTAAGGGAGGCTTGCCAAATTCAATTAGGAACACGGATCCCCTCCTTATTAATATATGCCATCTAGGACCCGTATGATCCAGCATACATTAATAACCGTTTCTTTGACCATTAATTCTATTAACAGAGCTCCTAGGGGAAGTTAATAATAAAATTAACATGAGTGTATAACCATCGTTTTAATATTTTATCCATGATTTATAATCATCACCTAGGGGTGTGCAATCACAAATCATGCTAAAATTTCTTATCGTTTCAGAGATCCAACCCGGTACATGATGAAGTCCTTTCTTAGGGGTCAAAACCACCAAGTGCTACCTATAGACCAACGATAAAGGTCATAGGTCCTCTCTTCGAAAACTTCTTCTACTCAATCTTTTGAAGTCAATGTTTTATTTTGAGAACATGCATGAAAAATTTTTAATGAGTGGCACTCCCTATTCTATAGACATGTTATCAGTATTCATGGCAAATCATATTATAATGCAAACAACCAAAGCAATCATGTAAAGCCACAAGCAAAATAATAATGAATAGCCATAATATTATGGTTCCATCCTAGAGAAAAGAAAATAAAGATTACAAGAAATAAATCAAAACATATTATTGATTCTTCATCCTTGAATCTTCAAATTGTATCATTCTTCATGTAATGTCCACCTTCAAGTCTTCAATCCTGCATAGATCGAATACTTCATATCTTCGATCATATCTAAATTTAATGTCTCATAGAATTGTCCCAAAAATAAAATTAAAACTGCATCAAAAAACATACCTTTTCTAGAAAATTTTTTAGCTCTCTGCTAGCATGCCGATCTATATGATCGGCATGCCGGTCATGACCCTCCAACCTGTCAAACCTTACAGTTCGGCCTGTCAGTCATAACAGATCGGCCTACCGAACTTGAAAGTTTAACCTACCTCCAAAACCGTTAGAATTCTATCTCGTTGATGGCCTACCAATCCCAAAGGTTTGGCTTGCCAGTATGCAACCATCGGCCTGCCAAACTTGAAGGTTCGACATGCCGACCAAGCAGAAATCACGTTTTTTAGAAAATACAATTTTTAAATATAATTCATCAATTTTATTTTCAGCAATTCAAAAACATAAAATTAGATACTCAGAAAATACCTTTGGAACGTATCATCTATCTTCTAGATCTGTCTATTTTGAATAATTATTTAATTACAAAATTCTTACAAATTTAAAATTAAATAATAATTCCTAGATGGAGATGATAGTCTGCCATCTAATTACATAAAAAACTTAGATATACTTTCTAACCTCTAAGGAACCATAACTAGCATTTATTAATTAATTAATAATTAAATAATAATTTAATCAATTATAATTAATTAATAAACATTCACCATATAATCCATGACTACATATAAATATATAGAAACCCTAGAGTGCCAGCTCTCTAAAAAAATTAAATTCAAGCATAGGAGAGATCAAGATCACATAATGTATTCATATAGCATGATCACAAGCTTGCAAATTTATGTAAAAACCATGGCTCTGATACCAATTGTTGAAAAAATAGTACGTAGTAGAATTTTAAAATTTTTATACCAGAATATTTTTCAAAACAAAAGTTTGACAGACTATATGCATAAATTTATCAGATCTTACTAATCTCATTTGTCGAAGAGATTCCTCAGTGATGAAGAGAAGGGTGTTGTAGAAGGACCTTAATCAATTAGCATTTTTTGCTATTTTCTATCCACGACTGGTGTGTATGTGGGCACACTCGTATAGCTCTTCCATAGGTGACTCTCCTTCCAACCAATCGACGAAACCCGAAAATAAGGTTCGTGATTTGTGAACAATAACTCTCGGGTTAGTCCTTATTAGATAAGGCCTCAAAAATTTGAATCAGAATCAAATTAGGATCAATATTTAATAAAATTTGCGTCTAAAAACATGTGATCAAAAATCATTCGGTCGACAGGCCGAATTGGCAGATTGGCCTGCCGAACTAGCGATAAATGATCCCCGCGAATCTTTATTTCCCATCTGAGATTCTTGGAATAGAGCCTTAGTTTTAATTCAAATAATCCAATAGAGAAGTTATCTAATTAAAGCACTCATATCTAGATAATCTTTAGGAAAATAAATATTTCTAATAATTCAACAAGTTTATCTTGAATTAATTTATTTGAAATTAATTCAATCAAAAAATAAACATAAATTACCTGATTTCGATAATTCAACAAGTTTATCTTGAATTAATTTTTCACAAAATTAATTCAATAGATAAACACACATGAATTATCTGTTCTATCGAATTTTAGCCAATTTGATAATTTGACATAAGTCACTGAGTTATTGGAAAAGTACACCGTATCGTTACAGGATTTATTATAAGCTAGTAAAGGGAACTTGATGGACCTATATAGTTAAAGCTCCCGATAATTATGAAACCCAATATCCTATATATACATTTCATAATTATCAACTCTAACGCTACTCCAAGTCTCCACTAAAAGCTTAGAGCTACATTCTCGAACTACATAGAATTACGAAGCCCGAATAGCTAAGTCTCCATGACATATCATAATGTATTGTATCCCCATTGGATTATCCATAATCGGCTTAAGAATAAATATCATACCTTCCCGATTATTTTTATCTTACGTTCCATTATCTCACTATCAGAAAACTTATCATCCAAAGACAGTATACCACGCGGTTACACCTATGTATCCAAATGACTGAGTGCATCAGTTTTCTAATTACAGGATAAGGCATATAAGAGAATATCAATGACTCTTAAAGAGGAGCTATAGATTCCATATCTATGAATAACAACTCTACACTATCAAAAGTCATGTCACCAACGTACCGGCATGCATACCAACATAAATTGTGGATGTCACCCTTTGGTATATCAAAAGACATAAGTCAAGACAATGGGCCCATTATTCATCTCAAGATTAAGATACAACACATATGATTGTCTAAAGTGAATTGATTTGCCGAGATAGAATTGTTAATCCAAATCAATTACACTTTATGTCCCGATCCAATGCATCATTACCTATGACAATGCACCAATGTTTCTATTCACGAAGTCCACCTCCGATGGCAAATAAAAACCATCTCCTGTCAAGGATATCGACAACATAATAATTTTTATATGAATAAAGCGCCCAACTTTATTCCCTTGATTGCGGATCTTATAATTTAGATCGTCTCCCTTAGAATCATGTCTTCTACATAATTTGTCCATTATATGCCTGATTCTAAATGCTTAGATCGACAGTCTCAGACTTTTATTTGCTTATCATACATTTAATAAAGATGAACATAAAAATGACAATAATTTGGTATATGAATAATAACTAAACTCTTTATTGAAAAAAATATCTCCAAAAACATATTACATCCTTAGGGCATACATGTCTAACAGCATAAACCTAACCTTGGTTTTTTCTATGCCTACTTCGAAAATGACAAAGTTGTAGCTAGTATCCATTTCAAGACATCAAACAACATTTAATCTTAAATGCTGATTCATGCGACATCTTCCTAAAATAGTTATAAGGTAATTAAAATTACTTAGTATATAAGCATTTTTGTCGTTATATTGTTATTACCATATTACATTTGAAACTCTCATGTATTAAGTTTCATGTTGTTTGAAACGTCCTTCAACTTCAACTATGGTGGAAGGCTTCTATTCATATCATTTTGCTCGATAAAGCTAAAGAAGTTAATTTTGATACTTAATATGTAAAATTACATAATTTATACTCTAGTTTTACAAATCTCCAATCATATTATAAAAACATGGGATTTTTACGATAATTTTTGACTTAAATACTTGAATATACAAGATTTAATTTTAGGATTTTCTCGAACATAATTAATTGAGTGCTTATTTATTACTCCACAATTCTAGTATGAGCGTATACTTATAGATTTTAAATTTATGCTTTCTTATGAAATCAATAGCGCAGTTACAGAAAAAACCATAATTGATTACACATTTTATTTTTGGAATTTTTCAAACATTACAACTATATTGTTTAATAGTGTGGAAAAAAATGACAAATTTATGGGACCAGTTATTTCTTAATCTTTTCAATTTGGAATAAAAAATAAATTAAACTTTAGAGGAGCCTATGACAAAAAGGAAAAGAAAAACAAAAACAAAAACAAAAACGAAAACGCTAACAAGGAAGAAAAAAAAGGAAAAAAGAAACTAAAAGAAGATGAAGAAAAATGCAAAAAAAAAAAAAAAAATGAAAAAAGAAGCGACAAAGTGGACGAAGGTGATAGGAAAAAATAAAATTTGACTCGTCTATATATTATTGCGTGTGTCTGTGTGTACAATTGAACCGATCAAAACATGTTTTTTAACTGAATAATGCATATCTATATGATAACTAGAATATATGTGTAAAAAAAAAGGCCTTCTAGTGGATAAATTGCACAAAATTAATTAGGCGGTACACTTGTATATAAAGGGACGAAATAGGATGAAAACACTCCAGGCCAAGAAATTAAGATTTAAAGAAGGATATTGTAAAGAAATTGAATTGCCAAGGAGCACTTTGGAAAAAAAAAAAAAAAAAAAACCAAATAGGAGGCAATACAGAGGGATTTTTTTTTTTTTTATAAAAAAAGAGAAAATGTTAGGCAAACAACTAGCAACCAAATGAGGCTTGCTTCTTTTATATAGATGTATAGATGTATGAGTATAGATTTTTTTTTAAAATTAAATATATAGGGCCCGTTTGGTAAAGGTATTCGAATTATGATGATTTAGATTCTTTTTAAATAGTATTGTGATTTGGATTATGATTTGAGTTATAATTCGAGTTATTGTTTGGTTGGCAGAGTATTTAAAATTAGATTTAGATAGAATATTGAAATATGTGTTTGGTAAGTTTTTGAATCCT
>CAMOHE010046857.1:0-24748 GCA_946598075.1 Artocarpus hirsutus
GCCAAGACGGCTTTGACAGGTGTCTGTGGGTACGGGATACAGCAGCCCAGTCCATGCGACGGCTCTTAGGTCGGACCCGAAGGGATCACCAACCAGAGCGGTAAATTGGCAGCGATTGGATCAACCCACAACTAGGCAAGAGAGGAAGTTACAGCGGCGGCAGCGGCGGAGCTTGTCTCTCTACCAAAGTTTTCCCTTATGTTTTTGTTTTTGTTTGTACTATGGATCTGGTTTTGGTGTTGTTTTGTGTTTGTTTATAATAAAGGAGGTGGAGCCCTGTCCTCCATTAGTATGTCTCCTCTATCTTTAGACGATGGAAGGCTGTTAGGTGTTGGGCTAGATTCTAGTCTAAGCTGTTCTATGTATTTTAATTGAGAAAGGTTTTCGATATGAGCTTTAAATGAGTTCTTTTGAATGTATCAAGTGGGCTTTTTTCCTCTGGGTCTCTATACTTGTATTCAGTCCCTGTTTTAACAGGGTCGAAATCTTCCATCCTGGGTGGTTGCATGCATCTAACTTTGTATCCACCTTAGTATTGATAAAAGTTTCCACTTAAGAAAAATACTAGTTATTATTATCAATGTTCTTGTTTGGTTGACAGGCAAAATATGGTATACAAGTTTATGATTTGTTCCATTTTGGCCCTTGAAATATAATAAATAATATCCCCAAACTATTCAATTCGTCCTAAACTATTCAAATCCATTAAATATTGATAAAATTGAGTCAATAACTTCACTTTTGTTATCTAAATTATGCAATTTGTCCAATTTTAATCCTTAAACTGTAAAACGTAACAAATCACTTCTTTGAATTATGTAACTTGTCTTATTTTAGCCCTTCTATTTATAATAGATTATTCTAAATCTACAATATAGATCAAAACTCAAACCTACAAGTAAAGGGTTTCATAAACAAATATACGTTTCTGTTGACTTATTATTGAGTCCAATTAAACAAAATATTCATTACTATATCATTTATACAATTTTCAACCCCGAAATTTAGTCATGAAAATGACAAATAGATCATACAGTAGTCTCCACATGTTGTTTTTGTTACTTTGTAGACATACCCGTATATCCAAGTGCTTTTTCTCCTTTGTTTTGTTTTTTTAACTATTATTCACAATAATACAAACCCAAAATAAGTCATAGGATGAAGAAAATAGATAAAGCTTCTTGAGCAAAAAAAAAAAGAAAGTAAAACTTTTATAAAAAAAACTGTAACCGAAGAAGAAGAAAGGAAAAACTTATATAATGGACGGACAAAATTTAGAGATTTTACTTTTAAAATATATGTTGAAAACATATATAAAGCCAAAAGGTCAAAATGTTCATTTGGCTTAATTTGTCAATATTTAACAAATTTAATATCAAAAGAGTTAAAATAGGACAAATTTTATAGTCTAGAAGTGTGATTTGTTATATTTTAAAATTTAGGCGTTACAAGTGAAATTAGCCCAATTTCATCAATATTTAATAGATTTATTTATGAAAAAGTCAAAATAAGATTAGTTGAACAATCTGAGCGAGTGAATTGTTACATTTTAAAGTTCAGTAACCAAAATATAACAAATTTCATAGTTCAAGACCAAAAGTAAAATTAATCCAAAAAAAAATGATCAAAAAGTTTGAAGAAAAAAATTAAATAAATAAATCCCCTTATACTATGTTTGGTAGAAGGGAGAGATGGGGAAGGGGGAGCGGTGGAAGGAGATGAAAAATTCGTTGTTTGGTTAGAGGAAGGAAGATAGGGAGAGCACATATGGAAGGCGAGACTCTCCCTCTTGGCCCACAAACTTAGATTATTCTATTAATAGAGGAAATAAATTTAATAAAAAATATCATTTTATTCTTTAAAATAAATCAATAACAAATAGTATAATGTATAATATTTTAATTACACAAATAATAATCATTTATTTTTTAACTGTTATTTCCTTTTACCAAACACAAAGGATTGTTATAATCCTTTTCATTCTTCATATTTTCATCTATCCAATCCTTTTCATCATTCTTACTCTCTATTCATTCTACCAAAAGAGCTGTTAGACTAAAAAAAGGACGTAAAACCCATAGGAGTAGAGATTGTTGTAGACACTTGATTGGGTGGATGAAACGATAAGTATTATTCTTTAAAAAATATTATCATTCAGAAACAAAATCTTTAGCTATGGCTAATTTAAAATCTACGTACATTTTTATAGAATGTTTGGAAGAAAGGTTTTATTTCTAAACTTTGAATTGCATACTGTAGCATGTGAGAACTCTTTTGTAACATATTTTTATTTTAGACTACTAATGTGAGAACTTTATATTTTAACATATTTTATTTTTATACTATTGTATATAAAAATTTTATACTATTTACGATTTGGACTCATACTCCCTAAGTACCTTATTAGTTTCACCGGCGGCCCTGGACTCCTAGGCAGGTCTCCTCCAATTAGTAGGAAATATTCTGTGGCAGCTATCTATGACTCCAGTTGGAAGAATAATCAGCAGTTTCTCCAAGGAAATCATTGGGAGCATCATAGAATGCTGATTCCGTGTGCGTCAGTGGGACGTCCTCCCTCTCCCGTACGTTTCCTTTTCTGTTTTCAAAAGTCAGTGCGCTGGTGCCTCTGCTTTGGGTAGTTTCTTTTTCCCTGCCCCAACCAAATTTGCCACATATCCCAAACCCCACCAAAAGGCAATCTCATTTTCCTTTCTTTCTTCCAAGAACTTCCCTAACTATTTCCACCTTTGAAAAGATAGTAGTCACAAAGACTAGAAAAGGAAAACGTTGAATAGCTAAATTTCCAGCGGTCTTCAGATATCTTAGGTTATTGGAATTTATTTCTGCTTTTTTCCCCTATTATATAGTAGAGAATATGTTATAGAGGTAGGTGCCTATAAACATAGCCACAAAGTTAAGCCAAATATAATTACGGGAAACGTAAATAGTAAATTTAGCCAAATAGTTAGCGGGGTACTGAATTCCCATAACGAAAACATAGAAAAGTTTGCCACTTTGAAACGTGTAGATTATTATATATAATATCTAGTTTTTTTTTTTTTTTTTTTTATACAAACTTAAAACCATTGATTTCAAGAGAATTGTGAGCTAGTGAACTAGCCTTTGAGAGGTAATTAGTTCAACAACAAATGCCCTAACTGTGAAGGGGAATTTTTTATTTTTATTTTTGGAAGAGAGACACATAAAGACTTCTTTCGTAGGTAGACATCACAAGAAAGAGGCTATTATTTAATATACTTTAAAACTCTAAAGCACTATTGGCAACCTCTTTACTTTAGGGTTTTATAAAGACTTCTTTCTTAGATAGATATCACAAGAAAGATGCTTTTGTTCCATTCATGTCTGTTTTAGAAACCAAACATGTCTTTATTCCATTCATCAAGGAAAATCGAAACCATCTATATCTTCTGTGGTTCCAGTCATGGTAAATGTAGAGTCTACTTAGAAGCTATAGAACATAGGACAAGTTTTAACACGTAGGAAGATTAACCTAATTTATAGGGAGTTAACTTAAGATTAATGGGGAATGTAGCAAATACAGCAACAATAGTACATTCTAGGGGTAACCATGTCATAGGGATTATCTCCAATCTCCTAGTTGAGGGGAACCTTTGTCAAAAAACCATACGTAAGGAAGAGAGAGTTTTAGACATCCCTGATCATCTTGAAAACAGGATCCATAACTCTAACATTTTCATTATATTATTTGGTAGTTTAGGCACTCTTAAAGAGTTATTCGTAGTTGCTAGCAGGAGTTTGTTAGGCATTTACTACAAAATTGTAGGTCTTTTGAATGTAAATAGTTTTTATGACTGTCTTTTAAAGTTATTAGATTACGCTGTAGAACAAAACTTCATTGTAGAGTTGAGAAGATAAATTTTTGTTACTGCTTCAACAGCTGAAAAGCTGCTTAATAAAATGCAAGTCATTTACTCGGAGTCCGACACTGCAACGTCTAAGCTTGATTGGAAGAAAAAAAGTAGGAAACGATTATTGGATTTGAACCTCTACCTGTAATCTTTTGGTTTTACCCATAGCATACTCATCTGTATTTCTTATATCTTGAATAACTGCTCTCCTCCATATCTTGTATTTTTTTTTGGTGACATACTGTTGTTAAAACCTATAGATCTAGTGACTCTAGTGTAGGGATGGTTGATATCACGGAGCAACTAGTACTCTCAAAACGTGTCTCGTTTAAGTTCTGATCTTTTCTTTATCGATGCTTCTATAATCTCCATATATGCATGGTTAGGATAGCTGATTATATGGAGTACTTTGTACACTCGAAATGTACTCATATCATGTCTTTAAACTCAATAAGGGATCTAGGTTAATGGGTCCAGAAAGAGAGACGATCTTCATTTATATCTATGTCCTTCCTTGCCTCCCCTTAACCAAACAATAAATTCTTTCCTCTCCCTTCACCCTTCTTCCTCCCTCAATCTCTCCCTCGTACCAAACAGTGTAACTAAAACCCTAGTAGGACTTCCAAATTTTGACGTTAATGGAGGTCTCAAAATCGAGCCAGAATATTCCATTTCCATTTTCATGGACCCGGTTTGTGTCCTCAACCAAGCATATTAGCCAATTTTTTAAGATTCCTCTTTGGCGTACTGCTTGTGCTTCTTCGAATCCAATGACACGACGCGACAATCTTTGAATTCTATAAAGAGAAAGAAGAAGAAGGAGAAGAACCCCTACCCTTTCACCGAAAGAGAATGAGCTGTTGATTGGCATCATCAGGTAAAAAGATTGCCTAATTATTCCCTGTTTGGTTTATGGTGATTTTGAGTCGACCAACGAACAGTGATGTTTGCTTTTGGTTCCTAGGAAGTGAAGCTATTGCTACTGAAGGCATTCGTCTTTACAGAGATAAACTGATAGAACTCAATCGTTGTGAGTTTGAGTTAAGATTAACATTGCACCCATTAAAAGTCTATGAGTTAAGTATTTTTTTGGAGGGTTTATGTGATTATAGAAGAGGAAATAAAGAATGCCTTCTTTTTGAGGCATAAATAAATGGTGTTTGATAAACTTGAATAAATCTGTAGATATGAGTATGACTTTACTTGTTAGCGAAACTCAAAAACGCGACCAAAATATTATTCAAAAGGGGTATATAACATGAATTTATAAATTCTAAATTTCAACTGTCATTTTTTAGGAATATCAATTGTCTCATTTTGACCTTTAAACTTTTAAACTAATACATGAATGGATTGCAAGCTCCCCAAATGTTGCATTCGTTATGACTCTACAACGGTTTAGTAAAAAATGATAGATTTCATCAAGTGAGGTGTCTAGTTTAAATATTTTTCTAAATCAAACTACCAAAAAGTTATTTTACTAAATTACCCCATTAATTAATTGTGTGTGCCTCACATGATGAATCCGTTTGATTTTTAATGTTTTTATTATAGAGGTATCATTAGCATAACATCTGGAGAGCTCATGGACTATTAGTGTGTCATTTGAAACT
Source organism: Artocarpus hirsutus (assembly GCA_946598075.1). Classification (NCBI taxonomy): domain Eukaryota; kingdom Viridiplantae; phylum Streptophyta; class Magnoliopsida; order Rosales; family Moraceae; genus Artocarpus; species Artocarpus hirsutus. Next base: position 5,504 of record CAMOHE010046857.1, read on the forward strand.
TTATGAGCCAAAATAAGACAACCATTATTTCTCAGGGGTTAAAAATGAAATTAATACTTTATGATAATCCTTAAAAAAAAGTATGAAAACGAGAGAAATGGTAATTTGGGAGGACTAATTATTGGAATAATAGCTAATAATAAACAAACATAATTATTGAAATACAATAAAATGAAAGGAGAATGAGAGAAATAGCAATTTAGGAGGACTAATTAAAATTAATACCATATATTTAAAACAAGTTTAATAAATAGCAAATTAAAATTAGTTTATTTTTTCTCATGAATAAAATACTAAATATACCTCTTATTTATTTATTTTTATTTATCCTATATTTATCTCCCATCAGCTATGTTGTGAGGTCTTCACAACAGAGTTGTGATGGAGCAGTGTGATTCACGATTCGCAACGAAGGAGTTGTCGCCTCCGAACCTCAGCTTCAATTTTGACTTCTCCTCGATCGCGATAGAGTAGCCACGACGATGGGGGAGGTGAATTCGATTGTGATGGAGATGATGACGAGAGCTTCGACTTCTGATTCTCTTCGATCGTGATGGAGTAGCGATGACGATGTCATGATGGAGATGAGTTCAACGAAGGAATGCGATGACAGAGATGTACTCATAGTTTCCAGATGAAGATCTGAGTTTGAAATAGATCCGTTGAAGGTGAAGCCACTCATTGACAGGGTAGGCAGCCGTCCCTCTTAAACTTTTTATTTTCTTTTAAATTTATACATGAAGTTTAATAAAATTAGTATTTCACCCCCTTATTATTGTATTTAGCCCTTTGAAATTTTATTTTACCTCCCCTAAGATTTTTATCTCTTTATTTGCCCCATCTTCACTCCTTCTAACTATTTTTCTGGCGATCTGCGCCTAGGTCCGTTCATTGAGGTTGATTTCAATGAAGTTCGATGGGAAAAATCAGAGGTGCGTGAGTTCCGACGGTGCACGAATATGACATTTACTACAAATTACATAATTTGAACAAATAAGGAACATGCACTTTTTCTTATTTTGGGCACAGAGGATGCTACCTTTGACATTACCGTAACTTTGCTTGATATTTCTGTTGCTTATATAAATGCTGCACACAAGTAAATAAATAAAACTTAATATATCATACCTTCTCAGCTCCATCAGAAGAGGCATATCAAATAACTACTTGTATAAATGCATCACATGATTGACTGTGCTTTTGTTGTTGGATTTCCAATCCTTGTTCTCCAACTGCTCAAATGGGTGAAAAGAGAATCCTTTTTTTTAAACTTTGATGTGCTTAGCCTATTATAGACATATTGTAAATTATAAACAATGCAAGCTCATAACCATTCGTAAAATAAATTGCAAGTCCAATTTATTAAGACGTAGCCCGTTTGGTTGAAGTCACATGGTTTGTACTTTACATCTCTTTTGAAATAATGTTTGACAACAAAAAAACTCAAACCCTATTTTAAACCATAACGTAACAATTTGAACTCAAAATTCATTTTAAATTCAGAATTACTTCAGTATTGTTTTCAAAATTTTAAACCCATTTTTCAAACTACATTTTTCTAACTTTTCATTTCAAATTGAAAAAGCTTAAATCGTCATGTTTTATACCTATGAAACAAACTGAGTACGAATCAGATTGTACAGAACTTCTAAAAAATTTTAAATACATAATCCTAACTTAATATGAATTTACGATCTTCCAATTACTATTTTTGTTAAGATACTAGTTATAAGAAGTGAAAAAAACAACAGAAAGTACCTAAACTCCAAAACGAGGTCAGTCAGCAGAATAAAACAACTTCTTGTTGTTCTCTCAAAAAATAAAAAATAGAACCTGCTGCTATTGTCAAGAATTATGAGATAAACAGTGTCTAATAATTTGTTTATACAAAATAGAAAGCTTGAATAATGAAACTATAACTTTTATCAAAAGAAGACTCCATACCCAATTTTGAGAGCTATATAATCTTTTGGGTTTCAAATTTACTTACGTTACTAAAAACAGTCCCGAAATCATCAAATCGGTATTGCAGAAAAAATTGACGAATTTTCTTATGAAAATTTTAAAATCCTATAAAAACCATATTTGGGTTATTCAGAATCCTACTTAAAGCTACAAAGCTATAGATTTATACGTTTTATTGTAAAAATATTACCAATATAATACAATGAGGCACAAAAGCTAAAATAGTTGTGTAGCGACCCACTTCCCCCCCTCGGAAGGAAAGAGGGGATAGGAGTGCCACACATTGTTCGTTCATGCATGTGAAGATAGGCCGAAAAATAATCAAATCTTAGCTCAATCTTAATGTGAAAATTATCTTATCATTAGCAGCAGAAATATTAAGATTACAACACTTATACAAAAGCTAGAAATTCCCCTAAATGTCCTTAATAACAATTCTTAATTTCCAATAACATCATAGAAATACTTAGAAATAAATATTGCATCTTAGACTAGTCATGGGACCTTGGACCACTCTTGCTCAGTCATCTACATCTTTACTTGAAAGCTCACCTGCATCACGAGAACTATATAAGCATAATGCTTAGTAAGTAAACTATAGCAGTTCCACAAAAAAACATACTTTCATAAAAATATATTACTTTTAGGTTTTTGGGCCCGTAGCATAACGTTAATCTCAAGCAGTCATAACCCTTAACATTCATTCATAGATGGTCCCTATCTTGGAACATGCTTCCTTAAGGATTTGACCATGAAAATATACATAACATTGGTTGGTTCATGACAACAAGAGAGTTCACATCATACTTATGAAAAATCATCAAAATCATCTTTAAACATATTCATCAACATACATAACTTTAAAACATGCTTTAAAACATACTATTGTTCAAGTGATGCAGTAGAGGGTATACTTACACAAACCATTTACTCATGATCATCTTAGATTCTATACATCATTATTCATTCATTCTTCACATCACATAATATATCCCTTCATATTCCGATGAAAGCCATTGAACACCTTCATGATTTTCTATCCTCTCTTTATGCATTCATATGTCTCCTTAAATATTGTGTACTTATTCTTTTCTTTCCTTTTCTCTTCTTAATTTCTTCCTTATTCCCTCACAGTTCATCCCTCATTTCTTAAGTCTCACATAAACACTTAGCTCTATAATGTCTTTCTTTCTTTCTCTATTTCTTTCATTCTCTCTATAATGTCTTTCTTTCATTCTCTATTTCTTTCATTGCTCTCTCTCTTGCATTCTTACTCTTAGTAGCAAAACAAAGAAGGAAAATAAGAAGAAGAAACATGAAGATTGAGAGGTTGAGAGGATTTGTGAGTAAAATGTGAAGAATGGGAGTAATATATATAAAAAGAAACATAGCCTTCTGTATAAGAACCAAATCTTTTATAAAAATAGAATGCATACTCGTGGGAGGAGAAAAGAAACTAAATACCAAAGTCAATGATTCAATAGAGAAAAATATAACGATAATATCTTGACTATCTATGAATAGAATTCTAAATAAGTCAACCAATCATCTAATAAAGAAATAAAAGAATTAAAGATAATTTTATATTCCAATATTAGCTCTACTTGCCTAATTTCAATTATCAAAATAGGAAACCTATCATGAATTCTAATTATCATTAAAAAGTCAACTATTAAAATATAATGATAATATCTTGACTAATTAGAGGCAATTTACACATGGGATTAGAGAGGAATTAGGGGAAGAATCAACAAATTAGCTCCTACTTACCATATATCAACATTCAAAAATAGAAAACCTTATCAATTAAATTCAATCAATCAAGAGTCAAACATTTCATTTCCTTAAATGAGGAAATAAATCCAAGAATATACCAATCAATCAACAATTATTAACCAATCACATAAAAAGCCAACTATTCCCCTATATGGAATAAGGAAAGAGAATATAATATACCAATAAATTAAAATTATACCGCAACAAACACACACATATACATAAATTACGTTAGTCATTATCCACTACAATTATATAATTGTACAAAATATTGTGCATATTACATTAATATATAACATAACTTTTCTTTTTTTTATTTTTATACGAATTAACCTTATATATAGAAACATATTAATTCTTATATTATGTAAATATAAGTATATATATAGAATATAACGCTTATATATATATATATAGAATTCTTGTAAATTAACTTATAATTAACATATAAATTAACGTTTATTTATATTTAAAAAATTTATATATTTCTATATATATATATAAACATATTAATACTTATAAATTAATATACAAGATATATATATAACACATTTGCATGAAGTTCTATCATCCCATAAACACATAGCAATTTCATAAGTAAAAAAAAAAAAAATCAATACCTAAGTAATAAAAATAAAACATATTCATATAATCTCAACTAGACCCCTAGCTTAAAATTTAGGGTGTTACAAGTTGAACATTGTAAATATTTATAAAGAAATCGTACAACAAGGCATTTTACAAGCACCTTTCTATGAACTTGTATAATGAAGTCCATTTGTGACAATTTATTAGTATTCGGGCTTTTTCATTATATTCAAGCTTGCTATGGGAAATTCAAACTCTTTATCTCATGATATGCTATGATTGGCATTTTTTAATTATACTCCAGCTTGCTATACTATTTTTTTTAAAAAAAATTTGAAATTGAAGGTGAAGAATTCGAGCTCTTTACGTTGTGGTGGAGTTGGGTATGAATTTATCGCTAGACTATACTTACAATTACTATGCTATAAATTTGACTAGAGTGCTTCTATTGACACCCTTAATATACTCTTCACACACCATTTCATTTTATTTCTTACACCTCTCTGAAAGTACCAAAAAAGTCTCTGCACTTAATTAGTATTATTGGTTTTCTTTTTGCCACTTACCCATAAGATAAACTTATAATTTTTTCCAAACATTTTTTTTTTCAGTTTATATACTAAGCGATAGTTTTTTCTTAATATATTTTTTTTATCAAGCCAAACTTACAATAATTATTAGTGAATTATAAAGGTTTGCATATGAATAGAACAAATTGTATTTCTTTTAATTAAAGCAAGAAAGGAAGCATAGTTTTTTTAATATCGTGTTCTTTATATCAGATCAAAGAGTGGTTCCTTTTATTCGAACACACGATTTATAGTTATTTATGTATCAAACAATTTACAACATATATATAATTATAAGTAGTATATATAAAACAATAATAAAAATAAAAAGTTTTAAAAAGAAATAAACCACATGTATGTATATTTTATGAGCCTCTTTTATAATGGAATGTATTTTTGTTCTTTTGAAAAAAATAATACACTAATTTTTTAGAAGGGAATATATATTTTTTAAGATAGGGTGTGTAATAAGTATTTATTTAAAACACATTTGTCCTTAAGAATAATTTTATTAATAGGTAATACAATAATAAATAAATGTTATTAAATAGGGTGTGTGAAAAGTAGAATGGAGGTATCGATAGATGTACCCATTTGACTATTGCATATTGTTGTCTTTCCTCTTATATATATATATATTACTCTAATAATATTATCTCATATCAATTATATCTCATATTAGGTAAAGCATGGCTTATTATAGAGAGTAGATAAATTGAATGTCCTTTTATTGTAACTAGTTGGCCAAGCCCAGATTATTTACTAACAAGTGAAGATTATATTAACTCTACATATGAAGTTAATTTTTGGCATATCTACTTTAAAGGTTTTTCATGATTAAGATACATTATTGTGTTGTAAACACATTGTTGCTACTTAGAGAATCCAATATTAATGATCTAAATTTATGTGAGTAGTGATAATATTCTTTTTCGACTTTCATGAATTGAACATAATTAGAATAGATATATGCGTTAGAGTAGTAACTACTATTAAAAAAAAAAGGAAAAATAGTGAGACATAAAACCAACGAGATGAGAAAAAATGGAATACCGTCCAAATTGAATATAGTCCAAATTATAGAAAACATTTCAATAATATTCTTTTAATGACCATATTTGTTTGCTACGGAGTAATTACCTTAATAATCTTTAAAATTATTAACTACATTTGAAAAACTGTTAGTATATAAATTTTAAACTGAGGCACATATTAATAGGATACATTTTAATGATTAAGATTTTTTTAATGGCTGAGATTGTATTTTGTTTCAATGACCGTATTTGATAGTTATATAGATTATTACTTATATAATGACTAGATCTTCAAGACAACAAGTTCTAATGTTTATAAACATTGATGATACTGAAAAAATGACGATGTATAAATTATAAACTAGATATATATAATATAAATAACATACATTTTAATGACTAGGAAATTTAATTATTTAATAACCCCAATATAAGATTATCACGTTTTACTGACCACACAATTTCATTACCTATATACGTTTTAAAGGTAGTTCATGTTATTAAAAAATGGTTGGCATGAAAAATGAATAAAGCCTATATCAATATGAAAATATTGTCAATGAAACTACTAATTAGATATCCAAAATATGAGAATGGAGTTGAGCCAGGTGAAAGCAAATGAGATTATAAATAGAGAAAGGTTTATTGTATTCAAACTAATCTATAGGGAATACGAAATTGATTGACCACCAAAGGAAAAAAAAAAAGTAATTGACAGCGAAGATTAACGATAGCACAATAACCAATGAATTAAGAGAATTAAAATGGAACAAAAAAAAAAAAAAGGAATATGGCCATTTTTTCAATACGTAATTTTTTTGTTTTGTTTTGAGGGAATATAAAGTTAGGTTTTTCATACTATGAATAATGTTAGGGTCATTCTTTTTGTCACTTTTTTTATCACTCTCTATCTTCTCCTCTTGTCACTTGTCATCATACTTTTTAATAAAAATAAAACCTAACTACAAATCATTTGTTTTGTATTATATCACAACTTTGCCACTTAGAAAGATTTGTTTTCATAAATTATAACAATATTACTTTTAAAGCATAAAATAATTTTTTCAATAAAAAAAAGAAGATAGAAAAAGAAACATTTTATATATAAGAATATATACATATATATGCGCAAATAGCGCTGTATATAACGGTTATTTTTAATAGATGTATGATGTTTCACTAAACATATGCAATGCTATATACTTATATATTGGACAATAGTATTTGTTTATATGTATGAATTTATATAAACTTGAAAAATGTTGCAAAGTAATTTAATTGCAAGTAACTTATATTTTGCAACACAGATTGAAAAAGAAAAAAAAACAACGTAATTATTAATCGTCTTAATGAAAATAACGTAACGGTAAAATACACTTTTCGCAACTGCTTGGCATACTGAATTATAAACAGGAAGAGCAGAAGTCTACCGGATAATGAAGATATGCTCCGATGTCGCAGCTGTCTTGATTTCGTGAAAATCACACTGTAACTTTTCGAGAGTTACTCAACTGCGGCTATTTTACTGATTAATCTCATAAATGGATATTAGTTTAAATGGGCATGGCAGACAGCTCGTATGAAATCTTTTTCTTTTCCCTTTTTTTTCTTCTTCAAACTTTTTACTAATTTTCCAAAACTGAGAGATCGTCAATCCATCTTGGTTTCCAGGATAAGTCGCTCCCTAGCTCCTATATATGGCATGTGCCATGAACTTTCTGGATATAAACATCTTTTCGTCGTCCCTAGCTTTTCGTTTAAATATAAAATTGAAAATAACTTTGTATTTTTTAACGTAGGAACAAATTGGTTAAAAAAAAAAAAATCTAGAAGGCATAGTTACGTGACCTGTTTCCCCTAAGGATGTGAATATGATTACCTTAACTTGTACACGAGTTTCTTCAAAAAAAAAAAAAAAAAGATAAACCGGTGTTTGAAAGGTGGTGGGAACCGTTGGTTAGAACCACTTTTACTGTAACATGTAAGAGTTTTATACTGTAGCATTTTTTTTAATTGTTACTGTAGCATGTGAGAACTTTATACTGTTTATAACTGAGTTTGTGGTGAGAAATTATGCCAAACAGGATAGTGTACGAGTTATATAAACGACCCTAACTTAAGCTTAGTCTTTATAGGGCACAAATAAAAAAAAAAAATTACAGCAAAATCGCATCAAATTTCTAACAATTTTTCATACATATTTCAAAACAATGTCATGATTAATGTAAAATATATACAAACATCAATATTAAACTAATCTCTTAAATTGAAATGATCATAAATTGTTAAAATACGTCATCAATAAATATGTGTCACATGCACCTCAACATGTTAATTGTGGATATCGAAGTTAATAAGTCTAGGGGAATAACCAAAGTTTTGATATATAAATATTGAGAAATAAAGTTAGAAAAAAGAAGCTGACCAAAAAGATGTGAGGGAAGGAAAAAGAAGAGATGGTGATGAATATAAAAGAGAGAGATCGACTTGAGAGAGAAAAAAAATAGCAAGAGAGTAAGAGAGTCAACTCCGCAAGAAAATATTAAGGGGGAAGAACAAGAGGTACATCGGTTTTTTTTTTTTTTTTTTTGCCTAAACTAAAAATGCAAACTGATTTTATATATATAAAAAAAGAATGGGAAAACAAAAAAGAAAAATGGTCATTCATTTTTCGTCAAAAGACTCCCCAATCAAAATAGCTGTCAGAAGTAGAGCCCACTTGGCCTTAACACGAGCACTCTCTCTATCTTTGTGGTGATAGTATCCGTCTTTCTCAATCCGTCTCTTTGTCTGGAGACTGATCCTCGTCTTATTACTTCTTTCCCCAAAGTCTTCTTTCCCCACCAGTGACATAAAGCCTGACATGTCTATTTCGTAATATTTGTTTAGTATTACTTTCACTTTCCACAAGCACGTTGCAGTATATTATGCAAGACACAAACCAACTTTGTATACACGTCTACAAGTCTTCTCTTTATTAGCTTCACATTTTCATTTTCTTCCTTTCTATCAAAATTTTATCAACCGTTTCTTTTTAAGCTACTTGCTCCAGTCTTGAAAGTGGGATCCAATATTTCCAAAACATAGAAGGAATTTAAATGGCCTCAGCAGTAGTGGTATTTGGTGATTTGCAATACATTCCGCGTTTTATATGCACCTTCCCTTAACAAATATAGCCATAACACGTTAACTCCACTTTTATATGCTCAGAACATACTATTGCATTTAATTTCTGCAACACTAGATTCATTTTTAATCCCATTTTCATAATAATCAGAGAGAGAACTCCAGTTCTAAATTTCAAATTAAAATAAAAAGCTTGCAATGACCATCTTCTTCTGAGTAGTTTTACAAATTTTTTTCCCTTGTTTGCATCCTAAATTTTTTTTCGTAATTACAATATTTATGTAATTTTCAAAAAGATTTCAATCATACCCTAAATTTTGATTTTTGAACTCTCATGTTTTTTTTTTTTTTTTTGAAGTAGAACTCTCATGCTTTAAACTCAAAATCTTAAGCAAATTAAAAACCAACTACACTACTATATAAATCACAATTCTTTAGACTTTAAACTTTAATAATTCACTACTCCATAGTTAATTTGGATTAAAAAAAATAAAATATGCAAATAGACAAAGAAAGGTAAAAGACATTGTTGTATGGTATATTTTGTTTTTCGAATTTTGCTTCTATTTACAGCCCTCTTCCTTCATCCTTTTTATAAATAGATAAAGAAAGGTAAAAGACAATCTTGCATTGTATTTTTCGTTTTTTCAAATTTTGCTTCTATTTACAGCCCTCTTTCTTATCCTTTCTATAATCTGCTCCGTGGAAGATTACAACATTTTCATTTCTGATATATAGGGAAAAAATATGAAGGAAAGATGAGAACGGGTGCCTCCCAACAAAAGAGAGGGAAAGAGATCGGAGAAAGTAAGTCATAGGATAATGCACTAAACGCTTTTCGCAGGAAGACTTGTTTTCCAACAGACGATGATGTGTCAAAAGCATATTAGAGAGATAATATGTGTAAGCACATAGTTGAAATTAAAATATTACGGTATATACAAATTTTATATTATAATATATTTTTATTTTATATTATAACAAGCCAGAGCAAACTAAACCTCCCAAACACAAATTTTCCACCGAGAGAAGCTTCATGTCTTGTGGAAAAACCGTCTCTTGCCTTTTATTTTACTTTATTTTTCGTCATTTCTTCTTCTTTTTTATTGAGGAAATTATTTCTTTCCCCCTCACACTTCACAGTAATTTTCTCACACGTCATTTTTATTTTCCCTGTCTTCTTTTCTCAAAATCCATCATCCCTCATAGACCTTTAAAAAAAAAAAAAAAGCATCCCCCTAACTCTCAATGGCTCTCAACTTTTTCAAACCTCTTTTCGTCATAATAGTCATCTCTTCCGCGTGCATACCGTTCTTTGCCTGGATTATTGTCTGCAATATGACTTCCCCTTGGAACATACTTGTCCCAGCTTTCACCATTGTTCTCGTCACTGTATTCAACACTATGTTGATCTTTTTCTTCCCACTGAATTATGAAGTTCCTCGAGCTCCAAGTCCTTGGGCCAAAACCCTTGTCGATGCTATCATCAACTTTGGGCCAGTGGCAATCCAAATCCTTTCTCCTCGCTCCCTTGTTTACTTGTTGATGTCAAATTTAGCCATGATCTACCTCATGACGTTCTTGTTAATCGTTAAGTCGACGGAATTTGGTTTATTAGACTTATTCATTGCCGTCATGCCTTCGTTTCTGCAGTACTTTTTGGAGAAACGTATGATCTGGTTGATTATACCTACTGGTATTCTCCTTGGGATCCTCATCTGCGTTCGAAACAATTATGAAAAATTTATGCTTTCTGTAAGTACTGCAAGTAATTCAGTGAATTTCATAGTAACTAAAGCAAAGAATTTGTTTGATTCTGTGCGAGCTAATTATTTGGCGTTGATTTGGAAGAGGAAGGTGAAATATGAAGTCGATGAAGGTCATGTAACGATCCGCGTCGACGCTGAGGAGACCGCCGTTAATGAGATGATTCCGGTTGACTCTGTTAATGATAGCTATGAAGAAAGTCACTTAAATATGAACAGTTACCTTGACGACGGTTACAATGATTATACTGGTGATGAGCACCGGCTTGCTAATAGTGATGAGACTTATGACGGCACTGGTAGGGCCGGAGGTGGTAGTGATCAGCACCGTGTTGACTGCGACGAGGCTTATTACGGTGTTGGCTGGGCCAGCAGTGATGGTGTTGATGAGCAGGGTCTTAATGGTTTTGAGGCTTTGGCTGGAGGCGACTGTGATAGTGATGAGACCCGTGAAGAGCTGGGTGTTGATGGCGATCGGGTTTGTCATGGTGTTAGTAGGGCTAGAGGTAGAGTTGTTAAGCAGCGTGTTGACAGCAAAGAGGCTTATTACGGTGTAGGCGGGGCCAGCAGTAGTGGTGCTGATGAGCAGGGTCTTAATGGTTTTGAGGCTTTGGCTGGAGGTGACTGCGATAATGATGGGACCGGTGAAGAGCTGGGTGTTGATGGCGATGGGGTTTGTCATGGTGTTAGTAGGGCTAGAGGTGGGGTTGATAAGCCAAGTGTTGATAGCAAAGGTGCTTAGTGGGTCCTTTTTTTTTCTTTTTTCACAAAATGCATAGTATCCAAGATTGCCCACACTGCCCTTTCACAAGGAGTGAAGATTTGTCCTCTGCAACCTGCAGGTAAGGATATGCCTGCTACGTTGTCACTCTTGGTCTAGAGATTTATAAAGGAGTTCAAAAAATGTTATAAGTTTTCTTGGTTTGTTGCTCTAAATATTTTTACAACGTGGGATTGACCTCATTATTGTAAATGATTCTGCAGCCAGCTATTCGTTTAGGTTCACGGCTATAGTGTCAGTCGGGGGTCCGTGATTTGTCTGTTGAATGATCCTTGTTGTCTTTGTTAATTTGAGTTTTTCTAAGGAATTAAAACACATAAATTATGATGATATCTAACTAAGCAAAGCCAGCGCTTTTATGTTGCTACTGTTATTTACGTAATTTTCTTCTCAAATGAGATGGATAATTGCCATGCGTCAAATTTTGATTCAAGCACTTTTTTTTTGCTCTTCTTTTGATGACCATCGGAGCTATATTTTGCCACCGTTATCCGTGGTTTTCCCTATTCTCATCAAATAATTTTCAATGACTTTAAGGTCTTTCTCAGAGAATAATTGTCACAATATTATCTTGTGGGTATAAACTTCCTCAAACATTTATCCTGCTGGTACAGAATTGAAGGTTGCTTATAGGGATATTTATCTTTTTATACCTTTTGTTTTTGGTTAATTTAAAAATTATAATATTTTTTGTTTTCTATCTCATTGAATATGTATACCTTTGGATTAGATTTAATACACAAATCTATACCTTTTCTCAGTCAATAAATGATTTTAACATTTAAAATGACTAAATTATCTTTAAGTAAAAGATAAAAAAATAAAAACTTCAAAAAATAAGGAAAAGCAAAAACAAAAACACACAAAACATATATTTTCAAAAGTAAAAACTTTAGTATAAAGTTTTGTAAGTTTTTAAACTTATTTTTTTTTAATTTTAGGGTATTTTGGGTAATTTTTCAGGTCAAAATTAAAGACGGATTGGGCAAAGGTATAAATTTATGTATTAAATCTAATCAGAAGGTATAAATTTGACGAGATCAAAAACTGAAAGTATATTATTTGAATAAACCTAAAATACAGAATATAAAAAGGTAAATAACCCCTAACTATACTTATTCAATGTCAAAAAAATTCTTTTAACTATTCCAAAATGCTAGTCTCATTACATAAAGCTTTACCATTGGCCAACCTCTAGATTTTTTGTATGCATTGATTCGTAACACTAATTAAATTTAGTCTAGCTCTTCTAACTTCTCAGAAAGGAAAAGGGTTAGTAGCCTGCTGCCTTCATGCAGGTAGGCAGACAAGTGCGCTGCAAGGGTATGTAATAAGGGCCAGCAGAGATAGATCATTGCGATAAAATCAAGGATGTTTTTTCAGTCAAATGGCAGCTTACTGAAGTGTGTTAAACGAGTCCTTCTACTAATTTTTTTATAATTTTTTTAAGGCTTGTTAACTTGCCTGCACATCTATCGAAGATACGCAAACTTATGTAAAAATGTCAGTCAAAAAGTCATGATCATCTACACTTCAAACACTTTCGCCCATTTTACTCATGGCTCTTGCCCTATCTATTAAACCTATCACTTCAATTATTGCATGCCCTTTCCACTAAGCACAGCTGCATTAAATAAACAAAAGAACGAAAGATTTTCTTGCCCTTTGCACTCTCCTTGTCTCTCTCTTTTCCTTTCCTTTTTTGTAACGTTCTTGTCTCTATGAGCTGTTTTTCTAGGTACGTAATGAGGAATACTTTTTTTTCTTATCAATGAGGCAAGAATTTTAACCATAAGATTTAATTGAAAGGATGTATCAAACTTATGTTGAGATGAGTGTAAGTAATTGCACTAAGAGAGAGAGGGAGAGAGAAACAATCTCCTTCCCTTCCGTCTCCACTAATCATCGGGGACCTCTTACACTCTTTGGATTAGTTCCAAATTGTTTTCCGATTAGTCTTGGAAGGGTTTGGGAAACTTGAGGATCCATTTGGTAAATGGATTCAAATTAGTAATTTAATTTGAGTTAGTGTTTTTTGAATTAGGATTTGAGTTAGTTATTTGAATTGACATTTAGATGTGTATTTAAGTTTTAATCTGAGTATGGAATAAAATTGAAATTTATGTTTGGAGAGGTAGTGAAAATAGTTTTTGATTTATTAATAAATCTAATAAAATCTTAATGTTAATGATCTTAAAAAATATGCAATATGGATCTTGATTTATTCCTCTCTTCATTAGAAATACAATGAAAAAAGAATCATCTCAATCGGATATCAAATGAAGAAGTTATGATTTTTTTTCCTCAAATATAAGAAAGAGAATTTTAGTTTTTACTGTAACAAAGATATTCGAGTATCAAAAGTTTAAGGGGATGAGAATTCTAAAAACTTAGATTCTTGATACTCAAATGATTTAAATTTTAAGAAAAACAAATATGTATCTAAAAGATTTTTAACACTTAAATACAGACTTGAGTTTATTGAGTTCAAGCAATGCATGAACCAATTTGAAGACCTTTGTCTTGCTTTCTAATTCTTGCTTTCTCCTTTCTAACATTATTTCTGTTTAAAGGACTTTTCTTTTGTACCTCCTTTTCTCTTTCCCAAAAAAATCGAAAAATCAGCAGAAATGGAAAGAATCAACGAGTATTATGACAAGCAATAATTGAGAGATTTCCAGATCACGATTTCTAGTTTACATTTTTTTTTTGTTTTGCCTAGATGGTTTTTTTAAACATGCTTTAAATTGGTGTTTAAAAAAAAAAAAAGTGTGGCGAGAGCCATAAATGAGACTCTTACAAGTTGTGGCCTCTGAAGTGAGCTGAGTATGCCATTAACAATGGCTCCCAACTTGATCTTCCCACGAGATATCTCCCTCCTCTAGCCACGCGATGTTCTTGTTTTTGAGCTCGTGACTGTCTATGTAGTCGTCGGAGCACCATTGTGGCTGTCGCCGCCGTCGGTGTAGACCACGAACGGCTGTTTGGTGGCTGGGATAGGTGCATTGAGGGCGTTGGTTTCAACTTTATTTTTTGTTCTTTATTACTTTTTTTTGGGCTTTTCTTGTGAAAAAGTGGCTAGATAGAACTAAAAGTTGGTGAGCAAGATGGAGTTCCTCATCGTAGTTTCGGCTCTTTTTCCATCGGGTGTCACTTGTCAGGTTTGTTCACTCTCCCTGTCTTTTTTTGTTTTTATTTGCTTTTGTGTTCCGGAACACAGAAGAGCTTTTCAGACTTCTTGTCATACCATACCATAAAAGCGTGAAAATTTTTATCGCTCTTAAAAACATAGAACTAGAAAACAGCGTACGTGTCGTTATATTAACACTGTTATGTTGGACGGAATATTCGGATCTTCAGACATAAGATCTGAGTGATTGGACAGGAATTTTGTCCAATAGTACGTGATCCAACAATGCCTAAATCCCTACGTCCAATACATCTCCAGTTATTCGACGTCAAGCTGGAAAAGAGCTCTGCCAGGGTTTCCCAAAAAATAAAAAAAGTAGGTCCAGAAGTGCTTGAGAGGCGCTGCCCCCTCTCCACCTGGGCCCAATGTGTTGGAAAAAATTGTTTAATAACTATTTTAAGAAGTCATTTTGAAGTATAATTTTAAGTAAGACTCACTTTATAAAAGTGATAGATTTTGTCAGATTTGTTTTTTTTGTCGCGAGAAGATCGAAATCATATAATTATTTGCTCAAAATGATAATCGGATGAATGAAAAATTGATGTTTAAAATATGCCCATTGACATTTAAATTTTCTTGAAAAAAAGCTTAAATGTGGAGTCGTACATTGATTAGGCATTAAAGCTTGATATAGTTTTTAAATGGTTGCACTTTTGTGCTTGGATATTGTTGTACCTAAGAGGATCTCTCATGCTCAGGGAGTGCAAATCACGACTTGGTAGGTTAGAGGCCCAATGTGTACACCCACGACTTAGGTGACCCAAATGTTGGGTTCGTTGGGCCTGCCTTGTGCGAGTTATGTTTTGCAAAATTTTTTGATTGCATCCAACAATAAACAGCTTAATGGCTTAGCATTAAACCTACTCATAAAGCTGCAGTTAGTAGAAGTTAATGGTGGGTTAATGGCACCATATTAAACCTCATAAAACTCGAATTAATGGCACCAAATTAAACCTCATAAAACCTCATAAAAATCGGGTTAATGGCACCAAATTAAACCTCATAAAACCCAAATTTAAGCTATGTTGTAACAACCCTTGACCAACCTTTATAAGAGGCCAGTTTTTGTCAATTTGAGACACGAATTGCATACAAAGTCATAAAGTTATTCCTTGTTTTCAAGTTCTACCTAGTTTTGTTGCAGTTGGTTTTTGGTGATAGATCAGGAAGACGCATTTCAAGTTTGCCGGAGATAGTATTCGATAATGCTTAAAATTTTGTTGTAAGTCGCTGTATTTTAGGAGACAGACGTCCGTTAAATCCTCATACACAACCGGAAGGGACGAATTTATTTTAAGGAAAGTGTGAGCCACTCATGCCTCGACTACCATTCTTCTTCCAATTAAGATTCAAGCTCCATTTGAAGGTTGAACCTTCGTTGTAATATTTTGTGTTTAATTTCATAGTAATATTCCTTCCATTATTTCCTTTATATTGCACCTATTTATTATTTATCTCCTATATTTTTCTTACACAATGAATGGCATTGCCTTTGGGATGGCTGCCAAGAATTGGACCCATGAGGAGGGGAGGTGGGACCTATGAGAACGACTGCAATCTACAGCTACGGACCATCGACAGAGTCGACAGAATTTTGTGCTAGCGTGCTCGGGAGGAGACTTTTGTGGAGGGATCCGGCAAAGTCAAAGAGAGGATAGGTCAGTTTCAACAGCCAAAGGTTGTTTCTAGCCAAGAAGGGAGAAGCTCAATGAAGTAAAATATAGGACAACACAAGAAAAAAATAGTTGGAAGCTATGCGAGGCCAGAGGAACCAAAGAGAAGAAGAAATGTCTAGTGAGAGGAGGAAAACATTGGTGGCGAATCGACTCTAATAGGTTTCTGTGGGTACGGGATATGGCAGCCCAGCCTTTGTGACGACTCTTAAGCTAGATCCGAAGGGGGTGCCAACTAGAGGGGTAAATTGTCGACAATCAAAGCAACCCAAAGCTAGGCAAGAGATGAAGTTATGGCAGTAGCAGTGGTGGAGCTTGTCTCTCTGCCAAAGTTTTCTCTTGATGTTTTTGTTTTTTTTTTGTACTATAGATCTGGTTTTGGTTTTGTTGTTTTGTGTTGTTTGTACTAAAGAAAGTGGAACCCCCTCCTCCAATTAGTATGTCTCCTCTGTCTTTAGACGACGGAAGGCCCTTAGGTGTCAGACTAGACTTTAGTCTAAGTCTATTGTATGTACTCTCATTGAGAAAGATTTTCAGTTGAGAAAGACTCTATTGGGCTTTTCCCTTCTGGGTCTCAATACCTGTATTTAGTCTTTAGACAAGCTCTTTTGAATGTATCAAGTGGGCTTTTCCTTTCTGGGTCTCGATACCTGTATCTAGTCCTTGTTTTAATGGGGTCAAAATCTTTTATCCTAGGTGGTTGCATGCGTCTAACTTTATATTTATCTTAGTTTTAATGAAATTTTCCCACTTCAAAAAAATACATCTCTAGTTATTATTATCAATGTTCTTGTTTGGTTGATAGGCAAAATATTGTATACAAGTTTGAAGAAAGAGGGTTAATTTGGGTTTTCTCTCCAAATTATACGATTTGTTCCATTTTGACCCTTGAAACGTAATAACTAATATCTCTAAACTATTCAACTCATCTCATTTTGACTATGTCGTTACCAAATTTGCCAACTATTGACAAAATTGAGCCAATAACTTCACTTTTGTTTCATGAACTATGTAGCTTGTCCTATTTTGGCCCTTAAATTGTAAAACGTAACAAATCACTACTTTGAACTAGGTAACTTGTCTCATTTTAGCCCTTCTATTTCTAATAGATTAATTCTAAATCTACAACATAAATTAAATCCCAAACCTACAAGTAACAATTGTACATTTTTGTTGACTTATTATTGAGTCCAATTAAATGAAGTATTCATTATTATATCATTCATTTAATTTTCAACCTCGAAATTTAGTAATAAAAATGACAAGTAGATTATACAATAGTTTTCATGTGTTGTTTTTGTTACTTTATAGATATACCCATACATCCAAGTGCTTTTTTCCTTTTTTTTTTTAATTTTATTCACAATAATACAAACCCAAAATAAGTCATATGATGAAAAAAAATAGATAAAGCTTCTTGAGGAAAAAAAAAGAAGTAAAACTTTTATTAAAAAATGTAAGCAAAGATGAAGCAAGTAAAAACTTGTATAATGGATGGATAAAATTTAGAGATTTTATCTTTGAAATATATGTTGAAAACATGTATAAGCCAAAAGGTCAAAACAGTCATTTGTCTCGATGTGTCAATATTTAACAAATTTAATATCGAAAGAGCCAAAATGGGACAAATTTTATAGTTTAGGGGTGTATTTGTATGTTTTAAACTCTAGGCACCAAAAGTAAAATTAGCTCAATTCCATCAATATTTTATAGATTTATTAACAAAAAGGTCAATAGGATAAGTTGAATAGTTAAGTGAGTGAATTGTTAATTTTAAAGTTTAGTAACCAAAGTAGGACAAATTTCATAGTTTAAGGTCAAAAGTGAAATTAATCTAAAAAATCGAGCAAAAAGTTTGAAGAAAAAAATTAATAAATAAATCCCTTTACATTATGTTTAGTAGGAGGGAGAGATTGGGGGAAGGAGAGCAGTGGAAGGAGATAAAAAATCCAATGTTTCGTTAGAGGGAGGAAGATAGGGAGAGCACACATGGAAGGTGAGACTCTCCCTCTTGGCCCACAAACTTAGATTATTCTATTAATAGAGGAATCCAAACAATACTTCCAAATTTAATTAAAAATATCTTTTTGTTCTTTAAAATGAATCACTAACAAATAGTATAATGTATGATATTATAATTACATAAAAAACGATTATCTATTTTCAAACTATTCCTTCCTTTTACTAGACAACATAAAGGTTTACTATAATCCTTTTCATTTTTCATATTCTCATCCGTCCAACCCTCTTCATCACTTTTACTCTCCATCCCTTATACCAAAAGAGATGTTAGACTGAAAAAAGGATGTAAAACATATAGGAGTAGAGATTGTTATACACACTTGATTGGGTGTACGAAGCGATAAGTATTATTCTTTAAAAAAAAATCATTATTGAGGGGCAAAATCTTTAGCTATGGCTAATTTAAAATCTGCATACATATTTATAGAGTGGTTGGGAGAACGATTCCAATTCTAGACTTTGAATCATATACTGTAGCATGCGAGAGTTTTACGTTGTAGCATATTTTTATTTTAGATAGTTACATGTGAGAATTTTATAGCACATTTTTATTTTACACTGTTGTATGTGAGAGTTTTATACTGTTTATGGTTTAAACTCACTCTCCCAAGCACTTTATTAGTTTCACTGGCAGTCCTGGACTCCTAGGAAGGTCTCTTCCAATTAGTAGGAACATTCTGTGGCAGCTATCTATAACTCCAGTTGGAAGAATAATCAGCAGTTTCTCCAAGGAAATCTTTGGGAGCAAACTGTCG
>CAMOHE010046860.1:0-34198 GCA_946598075.1 Artocarpus hirsutus
TCATGTTTGGTTTGGGATTAGCTACCCCTCTCCTCTCATGACGGCGCGCCTATGATGATGATGTTATGGTGCAACACTTGGGCCCTCAAGATAAAATGAATAAGTTTTAATATGGTTGATGAAATGAAAGATATGTTCCTATGAAAATGTGCCTGGATGATGATAATGATGAAGTTGATGATGTTCATGAAATGTTTTTAAGTTGTGAGAATTACAATGTACTTACTAAGCATTAGCTTATTCAAAGTTTTACATCATGTTGCAGATAAGGGTAAGAAAGTTTTGGAGTAGGCGGAGGACACTGACAGGCGTGTGAGCTAAGGAAGATGATTTGCAAAAGGAAGAACGCCAAGGAAAGAGATTTTAATGGAATAATCTATGATTTTCGGTTTTAAGTATGTTTATAACATTTTTGAATTTTAAGAATATGTTTTATAATTTTTGAGAATATTTATTTAATGGACTTTTATTATTTTATAAATTTTCTTCCGCATTTGAAACTTTAAAACTTGTTTTAAAAGAAATTTTTTTTACAGTTCGGCCTGCCGACCACTACTGGTCGGACTGCCGAAGAATTTTAATCGACCTGCCGATTGCCAAGTATCGACCTACCGATCTTGTTAACTTTAAAAACCCCATTTTGTAAAGCCTCGGGCGGCCTGTCGATGGATGACCTTCGGCCTGTCGGTCGAGTTCGGCCTGCCGAAGTCACAAGTTCGACCTACCGAAATGTGTTCAAGGAATTTTATTTTTTGTTTTCAAAGGTTAATTTAATTTTCAATGATATTAGCAAACTATTTATAGCACGTTTATGGAAAAGCGAATTGCTATAATTAAGTAATTTAGAATATTTTTGTAAATTGTATAAAGATACAAATATATATATGTATGTATGGATCCTGGGAATGCTTTTCTAAACTATAATTTCAAATACAAGTTATAATTTATAATAGTTTTGCTACAATTAATGGTTTAATGAATGAATGTAACGATATCTGTGACGCCCAAAAAGGGGGCGTTACAAATGATCTCCATCACCAAAGTCTTGGGGGGCTATTGTTGGAGGAAATCTTCATGATAAGAAAACCGTCTAAACTTCATACCTTCTTTAAACTAAGAACCTGATTAGGTTGGCTGAGAAGACCAATTCGAGAAGGCCATCGATTGGGTTAAAAAGGACCCGTCTAACTAGGACCAAGATCTGTCTAAGCAGAACCCGTCTGACCAGGACCAAGATCTGTCTAACTAGGACCAAGATCTACCCGATTAGGATCCATTTGACCATGATTCGTCTGACCAGGATCTGTCAGACTATGACCTATCCTACCAGGACCCAAACCAGTCCGACTAGGACCCATCCAACTAGGACCAGGATCTGTCCGACCAGGACCAAGACCTGTCTGACCACGATCTGTCCAACTTGGCCAAAGCAACCATGAAGGATAATCTTGACTGGCAAGATGGTCGGATCCCGACCAGATCATACAATAGTGGATCATACCCAAAG
Source organism: Artocarpus hirsutus (assembly GCA_946598075.1). Classification (NCBI taxonomy): domain Eukaryota; kingdom Viridiplantae; phylum Streptophyta; class Magnoliopsida; order Rosales; family Moraceae; genus Artocarpus; species Artocarpus hirsutus. The sequence goes on from CAMOHE010046860.1 coordinate 1,508, forward strand.
ACCACCATGTGGCACCACCTCAACCCTTCGATGGGCAATCCTTCTTCTTCAGAGATCATGACACCTATCGCTAGACACCCAGGTCACGGGCTAAACTGGTTAACACCCAAATCCAAGTTAAACTCCATAAATAGGAGCATTAACTCCACCACAAAGGTACATGCATTCTTCTCTTGCCTACTGTATCTCTTCCTTAACTCTTCTCGATCAACACACTAACTTAAGTGTCGGAGTGCCCTTGCCAGGCATCAAACCGGTGTCTCCTTATTCTGAGGCTTCTCTCCTCTTGCGGATCCGACCAGACCAACAGGAGCCAGGCAGAATAAAAGGCAAAATAAGAAACCCGACCACCGTGTACCCCGTATATGGTGTTATGTCGATCTCAGACATCAACAATTGTTATTATTTTATTTTGAAGAAAAACAATAAGATAAAGATTCTTTATGGCCGTGACAACATTTCAAGTCATGGCATTGGACAAATTTGTCAAATTGATTGGGACGTGAAAGATGTTATATCACCATGTTTGTCCCTTCTGAATTATATAGGATATTTAATTGGATTTCCTCCTACTTTTGAGTAATTGCTTTATTAAACATGATCGAGTGGTAGGATTCTCACTAACTCGTACATCAGAGTGTCTTCTTCCGTAATGGCAAGCGACTTCACCAGCATATTTATGTCGTTATCATATTATTGTAAAAGACAACTAAAAAAAAGGACGTAAAATTATACTACAAATGAGACAATATCTCTCAAGTCTCGTGTGTGTATAGTATTAAACTATGTATTGATGCGGATAAGTTGAGGCTTGATATATATATATATATTAAGCAGGAAAAATGGGTCTTATGAGAGGGTACAACACTAACTCAACTTTGTGAAATCATCACGTAGAGACGATATCAAGACATATTTCCAAATTGCAAAGAATTAACCTCAAATTTATCCCTTTTGAAGTGATTACATCATATTTTTACCTTTAGATTTTTGTTTCACAAAAAAATATATATATTTTTCACAATATTACAATATTTCTTTTTTTTAATTATTGATTTGTGATGTTCGTTGTGCTCTTTTTTGTATTTTTAAATATTTATAACTATTAAGATTGTAACTTTATAGTTATGAATATTAAAAAAACTATAAGACCTAATCTAAAAAGTATATTATATGTGAACTGGGTCTTGTTATTTTGTTAGTGACAGAATTTAATCCCATAAGGATGAAAATAATTTTTTTAAATTTCATTATCATAAAGTTGCAATGTTTATGTTTTTTCTTCATTGATTGTTATAGCGTTTATGTTGTTCAAATTTTATTAAGAATAACGATAACCATAATCAAAAGTTTCGATCTTTGTAAAGTTATGATATTTATGATAATGAGTATGTCGTATACATTATGCAAAATATTATTAATCCTTTCTTATTTTTTAGCTTTTGGTGTTCAATTTTGTGAATAATAATTATGATAATTATTTATGATAATTGGACCCTTTCTTATTTCTTAGTTTTCAATGTTCAATTTTGTTAATAATAATGATAATCGTTATTTATTACATTGAATAAATTTATAATCTTATTTTATTATTATATGTCATGCCCCGTAGACTAGGAGGTGAGGTGATGGATTAATTAGGTTAATTAAGTTAAATTTTAATTAAAAACACAAATTAAAGAAGTTGATTAATTATGAAAAATGTGACAATTTAAAACCTTTTTAAAACGATTATTATAATAATAGACAACAGGCAGGGAATAAAATAAAATAAGATAAAGAAAAGGAAATACGTGTTGGTCCCATCGGGCCCATTCATGTACACACACATAGTATCGATAATAACAAAACTACAACCATAGTCCAATATAGAAAAGAAGTTAACATGATACATGCCTTGATTAATTAATACAAATAATCTACTCGGGATCTTCTACTACTCGTGAGTCTGGTCGGTGGACTCTTCGTCAAACCTAAGCTGTATAATACCTAGAGAAAAAAGGTTTGAAAACAAGTAAAAAGTAAGCGAAATGCTCAATAGAACTATGCTTTAAAACAAATAAATAATTTGAATATAGAATTTGTCTTTCAAGAAAATAATTAGAAAACATAATTAAATAGATAAATTCATTTTAATTAATATTATCAAAATCCAATCGTCCAAAAAGTACCTTTTTATATTTCTTGGACAAACCACAATTATCACCACCGTAATGGCCCAACTAGGTTTCGGGATATGCCCTCAAGGTCAAACGTTGCACTTCCTAATCTCTGAATATGGCATTATGCTTGTTTATGTATTTCTATAGTTATTAAAATCTCATTTTACCAAGTATATTCATTTACTTTTATTATGCGATTCATTATGAAAATCACCTCATTCTACTGTTCATGAAAACAACTAATAAAAACCTTTTCAATCAATAATTGAAAAATATCTTGAAAGAAATTGTTTTGAGACCAAAAATCATTTTAAAAGCTTGGCTACCAAGGAAAGGGGGTAAAAGTCTTACCTCAATATCTGTGTTAATGTCCAACACCGCAGTCCTGATCCGCTATACGTTAGCTCCACAGAACCACAAACAACCTTGAATATAAACTAAGTTTATCAATATCTAGCTTATGATATCCTACATTATTAAGCTATCTCATGGTGTCCTAGTGTGCCATTTATGTTTTAAAATCATATTATAGTGTTAAAATCTCAATCTGGGTTTAAAATAGGAAAAATAGGTGAAAACGAAAAATTTTACAAAGTTAGGTTGGCTTGTCGGTTTCCCTGATCCGACCTACCGAACTATACAGTTCGGCCTACCGGTAATCAGGACCGGCCTGCTGAACTGTTTCTAAGTTCGGCCTACCGGACTCATGAATCCAGCCTGCCGAACTGAAAAATTCTAGAATTTTCTAGAATTTGAGTCTCGGCCTCCCCAAGCTCAAATCCTTATTTTCAAATTGTTTTTTCAATTCCTAGGCATTCAAAACATTCATAAAAGATAGAAAAACTTAGTAGGACACTTTTAAACAAACTTAACAAGATTTGTATAGAAAATTTCAAAGAAATCCAAAAATGAGAAAAATAGAGAAAATAGAAAACTTGATTCGAATTCATTTTTCATCAAACTAAGCTTAGATTCTAGATGCTTTGAGTTCCACTAACTTAGATTTAAGGTTTTCTAAGCTTTAAGAAGCTCGGATTTCAAAATGCATAGAAAATAGAAAAAAAAAATGACAAACTCTGGAATTTTGAAAACTAACCTTGAATTGGACATTTGAGGAAGATTTGGAGCTTGAATCCTAGTTTCTTAGCTTCAATCAAGCAAGAGGAAGACTCGGATTTGAAGTTTTTGAATCAAAATTTGAAAGAGAAAGAAGAGAGAGAGTGACAAGAAGTGAGAGGAAGAGAAAGAGAGAGAAAGAATGCTGAGAGAGAGAGAACGAGAGTGAGGAAAAGAGTGAGGGAGAGTGAGATTTAAATAGAGAGGAAGGGAGGTGGTTTTCAACAAGAAAACCAGGTGCAGAACACATATTTGAAACAGGACGTGTTTGATATTTATCAAATTGTTTTGTTTCAAAATTCAGAATAACAAAAAAAATAACTAAAGTAATTAAAATGATTTTAAAAATCAAGTTAATTAGAAAAATCATTACAAAATGTTTAGATTAAGGTCAAATTACAATTTGGCACACTAATCCACTATCTTTCACACAATATCACTTAATTAATTTTAAGGCATTATAACTCTCTACCCGTAAAAGGAATTTCTCCCTCAAACTTACAAATCAACTCATAAACAAAACAAATGCATATACAACTTCTGCATAGTGGATTCTAACTCCTAGGTGGCTTCATCAACCCTGTGATGCTGCCACACGACCTTCACTAATGGTATGTCATGACGTCGTAAGTTGATCACTTTTCGATTGATAATCTGAACCGACACCTCCTTGTATGTCGTGTTTTCTTGGATCTGCATATCATGAAATGAGACTATCTTGTTTTGGTGGGGTAGACACTTACGAAGCATCGTCACATGAAACACATCGTGAACATGAGAAAGCTCAGGAGGAAGATAGAGTCAATAGGCGACCACACCAATACGTTGAGTAATCTCGAACGGCCCAACATAGCTCGGTGTGAGTTTCCCACTTACGCCGAATCTCGATATATCCTTATGAGGTGATACCTTTAAGAGAATGAAATCTCTTCCTTTAAATTCTAGGGGTCGGCGTCTTCTAGTTGTGTAGCTTTTCTGCCTACTACGAACTATTCTTAATCGATCTCGTATCACAGTGACTTTCTCATTGTTGTCATGGACCTCATCTGGTCCAAGAATAATCATATCTTTTGGTTTTGCCTAACACACCGATGATTGCCACGATTGTCCATATAATGCTTTAAATGGTGCCATGCCAATGCTCGCTTAATAGCTATTATTATGCACAAAATTTGCCAAATGTAAGTACTTCTTCCAGTTCCCGTCGAAGTCTAACACACACACGTGTAACATGTCCTCGAGGATTTGAATGACCCACTCAAATTGTCCATTGATCTAAGGATGAAACGCCATGCTGAATTTCAAGTATGTTCCCAAGGCCTCCTGAAAGCTCCTCTAGTACTTAGTGTTGAACAGGGTGTCTCTATCGGAAGTGATGGTCAAAGGGACTCCATGCAACCGCACTATGTTCTACAGGTATAATTCTCTGAGAACTCTCCTCGAACAAATGGACCTGAAAGGAATGAAATGCATCGTTTTTGTTAACTTGTCGACCATGACCCAAATTACATCTTGCCTTTGCTCCATCCTCGGCAAACCGGTAAGAAAATCCATCGTAATATGCTCCCATTTCCACCATGGAATAAGAAGCGGTTGAAGTTGACTTGCTAGCTTTTGGTGCTCGGCCTTCACCTGAAGACAAGCTACACACTTAGCCACATATTCTCTGACGTCCTTCTTTATGTATCATGATACATTTTCACGCTCTGCAGATGAATGGCAAACTGAGACTTGTGGGCTTTACCATTACGGGCTTTGTCATTTCTGTGATTGTTGGGACTACTAAACACTCCCTGAAGTACAACGATCTATCAGCACGTATCCTCTATTCCTCAAATTGCTCTCTATTTTGAATTCATGTCCAGATTCTCTATAAGCGCTAGTCTCTCCACTGATTCTATTTCACCATCTGAACAAAAATTGGAGTCACCTCCACATGGTAAACCAAAACTTGATCATAGTTCTCATAGTACTGTAGCCTGTTCTCACTCACTGTTGCATCTCTTTTCCAGTCTTCTAGAGCCAAGCAAGTGAGAATCTCTGAAGACTTCCTATTGAGTGCATTTGTGACTACGTTAGCTTTCCTAGGATGTTACTGCAGCGCAAAGTCATAATCTTTCATATATTTCATCCACCTTCCCTACCTCAAGTTTAGATCCCTATGAGTGAATAGATATGTCAAACTCTTGTGGTTGAAGAAAACCTAAAATGTTGCTTCATACAAATAACATCTCCAGATCTTCAGTGCATGGATTACTACTGTGAGCTCTAAGTTGTGAGTGAGGTAGTTCCGCCCATGAGGTCATAGCTGTCTTGATCCATATGCCACCACGCATCTATGTTGCATCAACATGCATCCAAGTCTGCGTCCTGAAGCATCTGTATAAACTTCATACAGCCTATCGCTATTCAAAATAATCAACACCAGAGCTGCAATTAACCGATCCTTTAACTCCTGGAAGGCGAACTCGTATTTTTCATCCCACTTAAACCTTACATTCTTCCTGATCAGTCTTGTCAGCGAAGTTGCTATCTTCGAGAAGTCCTTTACAAATTTCCTGTAGTATCCCGCGAGTCCTAAGAAACTACGGATCTTAGCCACATTTCTCAGTTGTTCCCACTCCACTATAGCTTCTACCTTAGAAGGATCCATTGAGATGCCTTATTTGAAGATGACATGTCCTAGAAACTTAACTTTTATCAACCAAAACTTGCACTTTTCTTTCTTGGCGTATAGTTGGTGCTCTCATAGAGTTTGAAGCACGATCCTAAAGTGCTGCTCATGCTCCTCCTAAGTCTTAGAGTAGACCAAGATATTGTTGATGAATACGATCATGAACTGATCCAGATAAGGCCTGAATATCCTGTTCATTAGGTCCATGAAAGCTGCCGAAGCATTTGTCAATCAAAATGGCATCACCAGAAACTCGAAGTGTTTATATCAAGTCTTAAAAGCTATCTTAGGAATGTCCTCTTCTTTAATCTTAAGCTGGTGGTATCCCGACCACAAATCTATCTTCGAGAAGTATCGTGAACCTCCCAACTGAAGGAATAACTCATTGCTCCTGGGCAATGGATACTTGTTCTTCACAGTGACTTGATTTAGTTGCCGATAGTTTATGCATAGCCCGAGGGTCCCATCATGCTTCTTAGAGAACAAAACCAGTGCTCCCCACACGATGTGCTATTCTAAATATACCCCTTATCAATAAGCTCCTAGAGTTGCTTTCTCAATTCTTTCATCTCTGCCGATGCCATTTGATAAGGTGCTACAGAAATCAGAGCCGTTCCTGAAAGCAACTCAATACCAAACTCAATCTCCTGATACGGCGACAATCCTAGTAACTCGTTAGGGAAAATGTCTTCAAATTCATCAACTACTGGAATTGCTACATTTCTTATTGATGCCATGTTGCTGGTCTAGGCATCTGAACTCCCTGATCTCATGGTGTGAACCTGAACTAGAACTTTCCCTTTTTCCTCTACCAACATTGCTAGGTCCTATATTAGTCAGTCGATATTACTGTAGTGAAGGTGACTGCACGCTAGCCATACTTAAAGCTCGATACTGAGAGGTATTGCGCTAAAAGTTATGCGGCTGGTATCCTTGTGCAGGGTGTAGCAGTTGCTGAAGAGTAAACAAATGGAACTACAACTGAGGGAATTGCTGAAGAAGAGGTAGAGTCTGAGGCTGAGGTTGACAACTAGCTCCTTCTTCGGCCTGAAGCCCTAGATGAGCACTCCTGATTGGATAGTTCCTCTTGATGTGTCCTGGCTGTTGGCAATAGTGGCAATAGAAACTGTAGGGATTGCTGCGCCCGCTGCTAGATGAACTACTGCTTCTACTGTTCATGTTAGCTTGCTGATTCTTTCCTTAATTTAGACAGCTGCTGGTACTCCTCCTGCCGCTCTTTTGTGGTATTCTTGATGTCCTTGCATGATCCTCACAATAGTGAGTATAATCATTTTCAATAGATATTACTGATAACACAAGCTCACCAAAATTCCTAAGTCGTAGGGCAACCACCTGTTGTCGAATAGAAGCCTTAAGCCCTTCTTGAAACTTAATACACTTCTCACGCTCGGATGCTACTACAGATAGAGCAAACTTGGCCAACTCGTTAAACTTTGCCTCGTACTCTGAACCGACATAGCACCCTTCTCCAATCTATAAAATTCAATAGCCTTTTGGTCTCTATATCCTTGCGGGAAATCACAATCGTAGAATAGCTCCTCGAACTTGTCCCAGCTAATGTTCCGATTGTCCTCTAGGCGTTTAGCTTGCTTCCACTAAGTATTGGCACCGCCTTCAAATTTATAAGCTGTAAACTCCACACGATACTCTGTTGGCACTTTAAGGGTATCCAGGTGTTTCACAACTAAATCTAACCAATATTCGGCCACCAATGGGTCTCTATTTCCATCAAAGCTCATATCAAATGCACGCCGGAACTCCTTAAAGTACGCGTGCTGACGACTAGCCTCAAAATCCTCTGTCTTGCCCTTACTGCTATCTGTCAAAAAGCAGTAAGCATTGCCCCCATCATACTTTCCTCATTTCTTAGGTTCAAGTCAGCAGCAAATGAACAATGTCTGGGTGCCATTCTCTCACTTCTGAAAACAAAATTGGACTGTTAGTGGTATTTCATTGTCGTACCGATATGTGTATAATTCCCAAGGTTCATAACCTAAGGCTCTAATACCATTCTATCATGCCCCGTATACCAGAAGGTGATGTGGCGGATTAATTAAGTTATTTAACTTAAATTTTAATTAAAGACGCAAATTAAAGAAGTTAATTAATTATGAAAAATATGACAATTTAAAACCTTTTTAAAACGATTATTATAATAATAGACAGATAGGCAAAAAATAAAATAAAATAAGATAAACAAAAGGAAATACATGTTGAGTCTCATCGGGCTCACATATTGTGCACACATATAGTATCGACAATAATTAAACTACAACCACAGTCCAATATAGAAAAGAAAGTTAAAATGATACATGCCTTAATTAATTAATACAAATAACTTACTCAGGGTCTTCTACTACTCGCGAGTCCGGTCGATGGACTCTCCGTCGAACCTAAGCTGTATTCCACCTAGAGAAAAAAGGTTTGAAAACAAGTAAAAAGTGAGCGAAAGGCTCTATAGGACTATGCTTTAAAACAAATAAATAATTTGAATATAAAATTTGTCTTTCAAGAAAATAATTAGAAAACAAAATTAAATAGATAAATTCATTTAAATTAATCTTATCAAAATCCAATCGTCCAGAAAGTACATTTTTATCTTTCTTGAGCAAACCATAATTATTACCACCATAGTGGCCCAACTAGATTTCAGGACCTGCCCCCGAGGTCGCACACTATACGACCCGATCTCTGAATATGGCATCATGCCTGTCTATGTATTTCTATAGTTATTCAAATCTTATTTTACTAAGTATATTCATTTACGTTCATGATGCGGTTCATTATGAAAATCATCTCATTATACTGTTTATGAAAACAACTATTAAAAACCTTTTTCAATCAATCATTGAAAAATATTTTGAAAGAAATCATTTCGAGACCAAAAATCATTTTAAAAACTTAGCTACAAAAAAAAAAGGGTAGAAGTCCTACCTCAATATCCATGCTAATGTCCAACACCACAGTCTCGATCTGCTATATATTAGCTCCACAGAATCACGAATAACCTTGAATATAAACTAAGTTTATCAATAGCTATCTCATGGTGTCCTAATGTGCCATTTGGTTTTTAAAATCATATTATAAGATTAAAATCTCAATCTGGGTTTAAAATAGGAAAAACATGTGAAAAATGACAAATTTTTACAAAGTTTGGTCGACCAGTCAGTTTTTCTGGTCTGGCCTGCCGAACTGTGCAGTTTGACCTACTGGCAATCAGGATCGGCCTGCCGAACTATTTCTAGGTTCAGCTTGCCGAAGGTATAAGTTCGGCCTGCCGAAGGTATAAGTTCGGCCTGCCGAATTGAAAAATTCTAGAATTTTTTAAAATTCGAGTCTCGGCCTCCCTGAGCTCAAATCCCTATTTTTAACCTGTTTTCTCAATTTCCAAGCATTCGAAACATTCATAGAAGATAGAAAAACGTAGTAGGATACTTTAAACAAATTTAAACAAGATTTGTATAGAAAATTTCAAAGAAATCCAAAAATGAGAAAAATAGAGAAAAATAGAAAAACTTAATTTGAATTCGTTTTTTACCAAACTAAGCTTAGATTCTAGATATTTTGAGTTCCACTAACTTAGATTCAAGGTTTTTTAAGTTTTAAGAAGCTCGAATTTCAAAATGCAAAGAAAATAAAAAAAATTGAAAAAGTTTAGAATTTTAAAAACTAACCTTGAATTGGACATTTGAGGAAGATTCAGAGCTTGAATCCTAGTTTCTTAGCTTCAATCAAGCAAGAGGAAGACTCGGGTTTGAAGTTTTTGAATCAAAATTTGAAATAGAGAGAAGAGAGAAAGTGGCAGCGAGTGAGAGGAAGAGAAAGAGAGAGAAAGAGTGTCGAAAGAGAGAGAACGAGAGTGAGGGAGAGTGAGATTTAAATACAAAGGAAGGGAGATGGCTTTCAGCAAGAAAACTGTATGCAACGCGTAGATTTCAAACGGGACGTGTTTGGTATTTGTCAAATTGTTTTGTTTCAAAATTCAAAATAACAAATAAAATACTAAAGTAATTAAAATGATTTTAAAAATCAAGTACAAAATGTTTAGATTAAAGTCAAATTATAATTTGACACGCTAATCTATCATCTTTCACACTAATATCACTTAATTAATTTTAGAGCGTTATATTATAATAATAATGACGATCTGTGTCACTTGCTATTTGATTAGTTTATTTACGCAGCACAAACATGAAATTCCAATATTTAGGACGTAGGACGGAATGTGCAGTTTTCCTTGCGGTATTCTTCAAAATTTCTCTTGATTTTGCCAATAAAGTGACTATGTTCATGAACTACTTTTTCATCGGTAAGAGAATATATATATATATATATATATATATATATATCATTATATAGTTCTCCTCAGTAACACCCTGATTCTCGTAGTGCTCATTAAAATCCTCTATGCTTAAATATACTTGAAATAAACGAAATCTCTACAATTAAAATATCTTTTCAGCCTTAATTACAGGCTACGAATTCGATTAATAATTTAAGACAAACTCATTTTCATGGCATCAAATATATACCCGAGTTAGCTGCTAGACTCATTAATTGGTCGTTTCATGTTGCATGTCTAGTATTTTTTTTTTTTTTATAGATCAGATCCATAACCCTTATATTATATATTGTATATAACTGATATACATACATACATACATATATATATCCCATCGTTATTCATGATAACAAGCAACTAGCTACTAATCCCCGAGTCCAAACCACCTCACGTACACGTAAACCTTCTTATCTGCAATACCCTACTTTATATATATAAATATATACGTATAGCCATATATTATATATAAAAAATACACATACATATATACGTACAAGATGATATTTTCTAATGCAATGTCAGCAAAACCCCGAAAAAAGGGTCTATAGGAATTTAAATACGTACAAGATGATATTTTCTAATGCAATGGATGGTATATACGTGCGTGTATGTATATATGTATGTCTATATATATACACAAACATATATATATATATATATATGAAGCGTGTCAAACTGTCGGTAGCATGCGAATCCGGCCTAATTCTTTTGACTTCAAATTAAGTGTCACCACAAGCACTAGTGCATGGCTAAGCCTCTATTTGCAGAGAACGTCTGGTTTGTCTACGTCGTTGAAAAATGTGTCCTTGATTATTTACATACAAAAATCGACATTAGCACATGCCAGTCATCTTCTAAACCATAGAATATGTGATAATTATACTTTTTTTTTCCTCTAAGCAAACTCCTTGAAAAATTGTATTGACAAGTACAACTATAGAAAACTTCTCAAAGCTGAGTTAATTATTGCAACTAGAAAACTAGAAACGTTCTTGGCTTTTCCAAGCCCATATGAAAAACGTACATATTTCAAATAACCTAGATGTATGCTACATATGCTTGCGGTTAGGATGTATAGTCGGGACGTCTTGTTCATGGATTTGGACTTTGTCGTCTCTGTTAAAACCAGTATACAATGTAATCTTAACAAAAGAGATTGCATGAAAGCAAAGTATTTGACAAGCCCAGAATTAATTAAGGTATATTCATCTTTTTATGCCCTCTGTTTTAGGTTAATTAAAAAACTATATATTTTGTTTTTTTCTCATCAAACTTATATCTTTATATTAGATTTAATACACAAATATATACCTTATCTTAATCAGTAGTTAATTTTGACCTTTAAAATAAACAAATTATCTTTAAGTAATAAAGGAAAGATTAAACTTTCAAAAAATAAGAAAAAATATAAACAAAAACAAAAACACACAAAAGACTCATTTTTAAGCTAATCTATACATTTTTTTAGTCAAAAATCTTAGTATAAAGTTTTTTAAGTTTTTAAAGTTATTTTAGTTTTCAATTTGAGGGTATTTTGGACAATTTTTTAAGACAAAATTAAAGATTAATTGAGAAAATGTATAAATTTATATATTAAATCTAATCTGAGTGCATACATATGATGAGATAAAAACCAAAGTATAGTGTTTAAATACACCTAAAATACAAGATATAAAAAAGTAAACAACCTATTAATTAACCATCAATCAAATTAAATCCCAGATTATGCACTAATATATAACTTCAACAATTAGCAAGAAAAAGTTAACAAAGTTATGAACTTGGAGTGTCCATATATATTATTATTAATTTCTCTCCTTGGAGTTTAAATATAAAATTCCTCTATTTTCCTCCTAATTAAATTTAGAAAGTGAAATTGGTGGGTCTTTTCTAAAACTGAGATGATTAATTTAATGAGAATATCGTGTTATATATATATATAGTCTCAATTAATTAGTTTCTCTTGCTCTATCCTTTCTTCTTATCCAGATCGTTAAATACAAAATTAGGAATGCTGATCTTTTCTCGGCTAGTCCTTATCTTTGTCGTTGTCCTGGCCTTACTTCCCTAATAAAATAGAAGATACATATGTTATGTATGTATGTGTATCCTGCTGTATATATTTTTATCAAAGCGTGAGAAGTGACGGAAGGATTATGTAATAAACACAACCTAAATATTAATTAGGTGGGTTTGTGCTCCTAGCTAGACACATCGAATTCTCGTATATATATAGAGAGAGACGGAGCGAGAGAGAGAGATTTTTTTTCCCTTTTGATGTAGATGTTCTTCAAGAATTGATGCTTAGGTTATCAATAGATGATAAGGTAGCTTTGTTCCTAGAACCACTAGTCGAACTTTCAGTAGTTGAGTTATTGCCAATGCTCTCAATCTGTTTGATATATGGCCTTAATTATAAGAAGATCTAGGGCTTCTCTTTCTTTTTAATTCTAAATATTTCTTAAAGTGCAAAACTACATAGGACATGGTTAGTTTTAGCTTATAACATAACTCACTCAACTCAAATATTGAGATCTAATTTCCTATCACTCACACGCCGGGTAGGAAGGCATATCGGTGATCTTGTTATATTTTAACTAGTAAATTAATTTTTAATGATGTGATTCATGACAATTTGCAGCACGCGACATAAAATTGTTTTCAAATTTCAGTCATAAATTAAAAGTTAACCTAATTGTGAACGTATCAAAGATCTAATGATAGGACCAAAATACATAAAATACCATAATTTTTTATCCCAAAAAAAATGCATCAAAATTTAAAACGGCCTTGTCATCAGTTTGCTAATAATATTACTCAAGGAAGAAGGGAAGTAACCGGGCAGTCTACTTATCCAAGTTATTATCAATATCAATCAAGTCTATTCTTTGGCTAAGCGTCTTCAATCAAAAACATATTTACAACTGGGGTCCACAGAGAGAACCTTTGTGATCTAAAGCTTGGACGCGTGGTATTAGACGTGTCTAGATTCCATTTTCGAATGTTGATTGACATGCAATAATCTCCTAAAGTAATTTAGTAGAAAGATAAATCGTACGTACTGCTGAGAAATTATATAATATGGATTACTTACATGTCGGCAGGCAGGAATTAGCGGGCCCCGCGCATTAATCACGTAGGCCATGCAATAATAGCCTGGCGAATTTATGCTCATTTCACGTATTCAATATGCATGTTTTTCCAAATTTTTGTATTTGGTCTGAAAAATTGGCTCTCACAGGCACGAAATTGGAGAAAATAAATTTTTTAGCTTGAAAATCAATACTAATTGTCTCAGCGCTGATAATTTATGAAAACACGTACATGGGCAGTGTAACATGTTAGCTGAAAATTTGAGTAAATTGACAAGGGATAAATGTAGCAGATTATTGTTTTTGTAGGGACATGATGAGAGGAGGGAATATAATTCACGAACAACATGTGATATAAATAATTTAAAAGATGTTTAGTAAAATCAATTCAAACAAAATTTTTAGTTGTTATAATGTAAAACTCTTACATATTACAGTGATCACAAAAAATAATTTATAATGTAAAAAAACTCTTACATGCTATGGTTTTTAGTTTAAAAGTTTCAATTATTACTATATTTTTTCAAATGCTTCATAAAATATGCACTTATTCTATAACTCAAGTGGTAACTGTGAATGACTAAGAAGCAGTAACCACCAAAAACTCATTCATATAAATATATATATATGTATATGTATGTATGTATTTTGGAAGATCGTTTCAATTTCTAGCTAATAGAGACTAATCGAAATTATTAGTTTTTTGTACACTTTCTCTTCTAACAATTAATTAGCTGATGTTGAAAAATAGCATTTGCAAGGCCCAGCGATGGTTTAATTAAAAGAAACGAAGACACCTTTTTAGTATAATACATGTGGGCGGTGGAAATATATTTCATGGAAAATAATATGGGTCTAGAAATTATTGCCCGCCAAAATTTTATATATATATATATATATATATATATATGTTTCGGCGGTGTAATTTGACCAAATATAATATAATTTTAGCGTATGATTTCACTAATGATAATATGATTTCAGCTTTTATTGCAGACAGGTAAATTAAAAGCATATTAAGGAGTCTGCGGTCAATTTAGTTAAATTCATACCATCTATATGCTTAAAGATTCATTAGATTTTAATAAGCTAATATTGAAAAATTCTCTTAAAATTGTACATTGGAAGCCTGAGAGACATATGACCGATGTCAATAGCTCGAGTCTGTTTATTTTCAATCCGTGATCGCGTCAAATTTTTCTAATTCAACAATTTGATTTTTGCTATGATTTATTATTCATGAATATTGATAAAATCTTTCCATTCAGCAACACCGAAGGGGATAGCATGGCCTCAAAGCTAAGCGCGAGATTCAAACGAGCAAAGGCCTTTTTTGAATCTCATTAGGTTTGTCGCGCACTTAAATCGGGTGGTGATGTAGCAGTTTAATTAAAATAAATAATTAAGGTCAATTACAAACACCAAAATTTTTTTTTATATTTTTAAAAACATTTTTAGTAAATTCAATAATATGGCTATTTTAAGCCCAAGTAGAATAAGACAAATATTAAAACATAGCAAAACAAAATTATTGGATTAACCTCAAAACCAATTTAAAATGTAAAATTTGCCAAATGTTGTCTTGGTCCCATCGAACCCCCACAACAATGTATAGATAGTACAGACAATAAAAGAAATATAACCAAATCACAGTCCAACAGAATATAATTAAAGAAAATGATTAAAGTCTCATTATTACATGCCTTGATAGAGCAAATAACTAAACGACTCACAGACTTCGTAATTCGTAAGTAAAATAGTAGCACGCTACTCAACTATATACTACGAACCACCTGGAGGGGGGAGAAAAAGTAAAACAGTAGAAATCATGAAAGAAAGGCTCAGTAGGACTTGAATTCTAAACCATCATTTACAAAGTAAAATAAATAGTTCAAATAAAATTCGAAGAAATAATAAATAATTATATAAATTTCATGCTTACCGTTCATGTTATGTGGTTTATCTCAAATCATACATTATTATTTACTCTGTGAAAAGCGTAATATAATCTCTACCATATTGGCTCATGTGGGTTTTGAGACCTACCTTAAGGTCGTTCTCTGCATGACTTGATCTCTGTGTGGCAGCATGCACTTAATACTCAACCAAACAGGGACCTTAGACGGTTTGGTGTTTGAAAACCAATTAATCATTTAATTTCACTTGGTATAATAATACCAAGATTTCAATATACATTTATTATCATTTACTCAATATGCACATATCCAAATTCAATTCTTAAAAACATTTTAAGAATATGAGATGTGGCCGAAACACTATTTAAAATCATGGCTATCTAGAAGAGGGTTTAGAGTCTTACCTCGATTTCTAATACTGAATGTGTCACTCTGTAAACCCATCTCACTAAACGTTAAGTCCAAGGGATATTGAGCAACCTTAGGTGTAGACTCAATTCATTAATATTAAAAACTTAGATATATTACATTAGTATACAATCTCATGGTTTCTAAGTGTGCCCTCCCTAATTAAAATTCTTCTTTTATTTACATAATAATTAAACATACTTTAAAACACATCAACAATAGTTTTTGACCAATAAAACAAGTGAAAGCATAATCAGAATTTAATTTGGAACAAAAGGGGTTTGTGTGGTCCAAAACCAGGCTCTTTGGTGTAGTGCGGTAGACCAAGGTACACTACCTGCCATCGAACGTGTGTCTCACGGAGGCCACATTGCATTGATTGCGGTCGGCCATGCTATCGCAACCAGAAGCACTTTGTTTCGTGCTTCCAAACTCAAATCAAGTTCAAATCCTTCCAAACCAGTTCTAATACTTCCAAAACATGTTCTAAAAATCCACAAACAATATATGAATCATGTAAACTTTTTTCCATACACATGCAAGTTAATTTCATCATCTTTCATGAATTTTTCACATTTATTTTGAAAATGAACAAAATAAATGTAAAAACAACTTTAATCCATTTTTAGTTCGAATAAAACTTGGATTTGTGCTTGTAATCATCCTACCATCTCAGATAAAACATAGTTTATGTTCATTTAGTCTCAGATCATTATATGCAAGCTTCATTCTTGACACATTTAGTCTCAGATCATTATATGCAAGCTTAATTCTTGACAAATATGTTCAAAATAGAGCTATTCATGTGGAAAACAATTCTCAGACATACAAACACAAATTTGAACACAAAATCAGAGATGAAAGCTTTATAATGTGAGTTTAAATTACTATAAATATTTCTAACCTCAAATTGAACGACTTGGCATAACTTTGATGGCTCTAAACATGATTTTTTTCTTCTGTTTTGGCTGAAAGATAGAAGCCTTTTTGTGTTCTGAGTTTTTTGGAAACAAAATAAGAGAGGGAGAGAAAGAGAATGACATGAGAGGGAGAGGAAAGGAGATGAGTGTTTCTCTGAATGTTGTGGGGAATCTGAGTGAATTTTTGGTTTCTCTAAATAAGAGAACCGTAGATGATTTCAAGACAAAACCATGCTCAACACATGGTTTCTTGAGGAGAATTTCAAGGCCCTCTAGCATTTTACATGGAGGATGTCTGAGTGTGGTTGGGGACATGTTGGGTATTCTGGCATTTGTTCTCTCTTTTTTTTAATGAATTAAAGGAAAATGTTTTAATTTAATTTAAACTGATTTTGAAAATAAAATGAAACAATATACGATAAATTTATTTTAAAACAATATAATAATTGCAAAAAATAAATTAAAGCAAACAAAATAAATAAAATGCAATAAACAAGAAATATCACAAAAATGATTAATTAGAGATAAAATTTTAATTGAGAACACTAATTTAACAATTTACATGCTAATTACAATTAATTATAATTGGATATTACAAGGTTCTATCATGCGAATATTGAAAACTTGTCTTAAAACTATACATGATTCTAACGTGAATCCCATTTTAATTTTACTAGCAAAGGAAGACAAATAAGAGTTAGTCATCACATGGAAATCGAACATCTCTAGCAGCTTGGAGAGAGACAATTGCGGCGCGTGCATTGTTGGAAGTTTATTACGTGAGCTATGCTTCTAACTTTAGCCTCCGCAATAAGATGCCCAAATGTAGGCCTCTTTTCTTGTCATGTCTACAAAAGATTTTCTTTGGAATAATTACTTAAAAACTATGCTTTCTTGTTCATATATATAATTTGAAATTTCAACCTGAAACATTAAAAATTTCAACATGGCTTTTCCTCATTCCACTTGGCTTGTGTCTACTAAATTTCCAAGTAAACGCAAGGTCTTGGGTAATTTTCCAAGCGGCAATCTGGCAGGCTTTTCAGCAGGATGTACAATGTGAAAAAAGAAAAAAGAGGAAAAACTAGACTAAAACACTAGGGGATTTGCTCCTATATTTCATGCACATGTACTTGAACTTCTCCTACCATTTGACATTGTCACTAATTTTGTCGCCTCAAAACTTGTTTTGTTATTCGCATTATCACTAAACTTGTCAAACTTCAACTCGCAGTTTCGCAGCATGGTAGGTCAAATTTAGTTGTACTATAATTACACTCTACAAAAATATATAAGAAAAAAGGTGTATACGTAAGCTAGATTCGTTACCATAAAATTATCAATACTTACTCCAATGAAAATCAACCATATGATGTTACTTTTGTGAACACTAAAACTAATATGAGATATCACACAAGAAGCTTGTAATACTCACCACTGAAAGTTGTGTTAATTTTTTTGCAGACATAATAACTTCCTAGTCTTTTCCCATATTGAAGAAGCTTATCTTGAGAAGTCGCCACGTGGAGTAATTCCCAGTTAGACTTGGATATATATATATATATATATATATTTTGGCTGTTGAACAAATTGGATTCACGTTACTAACCTCCTTATTTCTCTAACCACTATGTCCTATTAATTCATACATTCTGTGTTGGAATGGCCACTAGTGAAATATCACACATTTGCATGATTGGATACCCAGTTAGCCATTCAAAGGGAATCGCGTGACCCTTAATTGGTGACTCAACTGGCAATTTTAGTCCCGCAAATCTGCAAAAACAAAAGCCGAGGAAAACTATTTGACCGTGGAAGATTGGCGCGAGGTTGACATTTTTTTTTTTGGACAGTACTTCAAAAAAAAAAGGGTCAATAGGAAGATCGTAGAAAATGTCCTTTGATTGCGGTTGGGTGTAGAATGTTCCTAAACGATAACTCAAAAAACGACTCTGTTGAAATGGCGCTCTCCCTCGAGATACCATATTGAAGAAGTATACGGTAGTTTTGGAAGATCAGGGGCGGTGAGGAGGTTTAGGTGAGTAGGAACACGTGTTCTCATTTATTTTTTTTAAACTTTAGTTTTATCATTATTTTTTAAAATATATATATATATATAATTATATGTCCCATTTATAGTTGAAATATATAATTATGTCTCATTTAATGAAAAAATGATCTTTGATTTTTTTAGTGCAAAATATTTCTAGTTCCCTTATTGTGGATGACCAAAGAAGTATATAGTAAGGTCATTTATTGCATAATCATATGGTTTAACATTTTGTAGCTACTTGCTTCGAAGTAGGCTGTTTTGATCAGTACCATACTTTGAAACAAATCTGTTAGGAGAGACGTCTCAGTGTCAACATGTATTTAGACTTCAAACTGCTCCCGTTGCTACAATATTAAATGAAAGACGAACTTATTACATGAAAACAAACAAATTCTGCCAAAAATCACATAATTATTTTCGGAATTACGTCCAAATAAAGCAGGATAAAACTCGCATGGTAATCTTTTTAACCAAAAATATACGACTTAATTCTTCTACGTTTCTCATTCTCTTAACAAAAAATGTGCGAGTTAATTCTCCCACGTTTCTCATTCTTATACCAAAGCTTTAAAGATTCATCATTTACAATTGAAAAACCATAGCCCAAAAATGTACACGTAAGTTAAAGAAATGATTAATCATTTTCGTGACATGGGTCAGGCAGGCGGTGCACAACTCATCATGCCGTGAAGAGTAACCCCATAAGCCATAACGTCTCATTTCCAAAATCTTTCTCATCTTTTGCTTTTCCAACTGAACAAATCTCATGACCAACAAAAGTTTTTATTTTTATTTATTTTTTTTTTTGTATCATTTTATTGTCGTTCTCATCTGCACAAGTTTTCTCAAAGGAAACTGCATACCCCAAAAACTTGAGCCAAAATCTCCTCCACATTATCCGTGATGGGTAAAACTTTTGTCTCCTTGTATAACTCCCCCTACGGCTTTTAACAAACCTATCAGCTTACTTGTGTCGTGGGTCCAACGGTCTCCTCTATTTATACCAAACCACAATAGCCGTTTCTCTTCAGTCATAAAAAAAAAAGTATTGAAAAAAAAAATCCCAATTCAATGCTCTGTTTCTCCCCTGCATTGAAGCAGAGTAACTCTGTCTTCCGAGTCTTGAACCAAAAAATAATGCCTTCTAAATCCTCTTTCATCTTCATGGGTCATCTTATTACACTACTATTATTCTTTACAATGATTTGTTTAACAAATGCACAGGGTCAGCCACCATCTCCTGGGTACAAGCCAAGTTCCAAAGTAAACTCCATTGGCTTTGATCAGGGCTTTAGGAACCTTTGGGGTTCTAATCACCAAAGTGTTGACCAAGGCCAATTGACCATCTGGCTTGATCGTACCTCAGGTCTCAGTTCATCATCTCATGTGCCCCTTCATTTTTTTTCCCTTTTTGCGTGGAAAATATGAGCTGACTTGCCGGTTTCCGAACACTCACTAGTAGGTTTCCGGCAAGTTTGCTCATCCAATATGTATGTACTAATTTTTCAGCATCAACGACACTTGTAGTGAAAGTGTTTGTTGTGCTAATTATAGTAACTCAAATTTCTTATGAACTTCATCATTTTTACTAAACAGGAAGTGGGTTCAAGTCGCAACAACCATATCGTTCCGGATACTTTGGCACTGCAGTAAAGCTTCAACCCGGTTACACTGCAGGAGTTATTACTTCTTTCTATGTAAGGGTGTTCTTCAAGTGTTACATCATATTCAATACTTTTCTTTCTTATCTTAACTATTAAATTTTGAGCCTATAGTTTTACTTTTCTCACTTGTTGGTGTAATTAATATCGAGAATTGACAGCTTTCTAACAACCAAGACTATCCGGGGAACCACGATGAGATTGATATTGAGTTTCTAGGGACAACCCCAGACAAGCCATATACTTTGCAGACGAATGTATACATCAGAGGAAGTGGAGATGGAAATATTGTTGGACGAGAGATGAGGTTTCATCTCTGGTTTGATCCAACCCAAGATTTCCATAACTATGCCATACTATGGAATCCCACTGAAATCATGTGAGTTAGCACTATAACTAAATACCATTTAATTTCGGAGTTTTACGTATGCAAGAGTTAAAATCTGCATGTTATGTATTATTTTCAAATACGTGTATATTCTTTTACTTTTTAATGAGTCCGTATCTCAAAGAATATATTTTCTGAAATTAAAGCTGAATCCCTTTTTAACTCTTTCTATAGACATCCTTCATGGTTAATCATTATGGTCCCCACATGAAAGATGTTGATTAGACCCAGTTGCAGCCCCATCACTTTTCGTTCTAACAAGCTAATATTTAGCTCACATTTTTTTTAGTCCATGTGAGAGATTTTAAACTCACACGCAAGGTTATGCTTGCAATTATTATTTTATCTTATATTTGCCACTATATATGCAGATTCTTCATAGATGATGTGCCTATAAGAAGGTATCCAAGAATGAGCGATGCTACATTCCCTACTCGACCGATGTGGGTCTACGGGTCAATATGGGACGCATCATCATGGGCCACGGAGGATGGAAAATACAAGGCTGATTACAAATTCCAACCCTTTATTGGTAGGTACAAAAATTTCAAGCTAGGTGGGTGCACGTCGGACGGGCCTGCCTCCTGCCGCCCGCCCTCTGCCTCACCATCCCACTCCACCGGCCTGAGCCCACAGCAGAACTATGCTATGAATTGGGTTCAGAGGAACTACTTGGTGTATGACTACTGCCATGATCCCAGGAGAGACCACACACACACGCCGGAGTGCTAGAGTATTGGTTTGGTCATGTAGTCCAAAGTTTGTATTGTTTAAATTGTAATTCTTAATTTCTTTTTTAAGAGTTAAAAAAAAAAGGTTCTAGTGTGTAGCAATTGGATTTAGATGGTGGGTCTTGAGATGGGTCCCGCTTGCTTAAAACAGGTGCAAGAGCAGTTGCGCTTCCGAGGCCCAGCCATATATGATTTGCAAGTCATCAACTTTGTCTTTGCTGATTTGTTGTTGTGTCCATGTTTTTGTTTGTTGTTGTTGAAAATACCATATCCGATGTATATTTTGTGATGATACTCAAAATGAAAGAAAGAAAGAGAATAAAAAAGAAAATGGGTTTTGATTACTTTTGGTTTTTAATTGGTTTTCATTTTGACTTTATGCAAAGACTATAAAATCTGTGGATTGTAATTGGGTTTGGATTCTTTTTCTTCCCTCTAGAAAAGAGGGTTTGGAATTATGTTACGTACACTTGGACTACATATGTCTGTGAACTTGGACCGCAGTGCTTTCTGTTCCACCTGTGAAGGGCATACACACAATATTCCTTGGTAGATCACAAGATCACCTCCAACTAGAGAACAAAAGTTGACATCAATATTGCTGTGCTCTAAACATGCCTTTAGAATTTATGCAATTTTCAAAGCTGAAATACTTTTGAAATCAATGCTGTTACTTTTAAAATCTAGTGGTATCACAGGGAGAGTAACAAAGATTCCGATCCTTTTCACTGTATAACAAGCTAAGATTTAATATAATCCATTAGCATATAATCTATACCATAAGGCAGACTTTTGTATGCGATGTAAGACTCGAAAATCTGACTTGTTAGTTGATAAAATCTTTTAAGTAAGATCTCTTTACCACCATGCCACTACCGTCGGTTTTAGTGGCTAAAATATTTATGTTATGAGCTTGGTATATCCAATCAAATTATGTCTAAATATTTGTAGTGCCCTAGTATTTGAGTTAGCATGCATCAAGTGAAGAATACCCTTTTAATTTGGCGCAAAACAAAAGAAGGAAAAAAAGGACTACTTCTAATAAATAATGAGAGCTTGTTATGATAAGATCCACTGAAAAATTTTATCAATAAAAACTTTTTTTTACCATAAGTTTTGCATTTGAGGGTTAAAATTAAACAAGCTCACTAATAATAAAATTAGGTCAAATGCATTAAATCATCAAAAACTAAAAGAATCAAAATTCCATAACAAAATATAATAATCTCAGTTTAAAAAAAAAAACCAAAAAAAACTTGGGTCTCGTTGTCGCCGGCGGACTGCAAGTTGTCGCGTCCCGACGTCGCCACCACTATTGCTTGGTCGTCGTGGGACCCTCACTACTCTCATCGATGACGGCCCATCCAAAGCTAGTGAGGAGCAGTTCCCTTGAGCTCTAGGTCGCGATTTCGAACCTCTGGGTCAACGAACGCAATTCCGGACGACAGCTACTTGGATCGTGAATCAACAGCATAACCCACGGGTGGTGAGAAATCGCGATCCAGTCGATCTCCAAGACCTCTGGGTCGAGATCGACGAAAGCGCGACCCAAGTTGTTGATCTCCATGAGCTCTCACAATGATAGATTCACGACCGAAGTGGACGATCTCCGTGACCTCCATCACGATCAATTGGGCCGCGACCTTCGCTGTAACCCGCGATGGTCGCCACCGCCATCAAGACCGCATCTCCCGTCATCGACGTTGTTGCTTTCGCCATCCCCTTGTGTTTTTTCTTTTTCTTTTTCTTCTTTATTTTATTTTATTTTTGTGCTTTGTTAATTCGTCAGGTTTCCAGGGTTTGATTCACGATCGCAACCCGTTCTCGTACAACGCCTCCGCGACAATCCACACCTCCAATCTTCGTCAATTGTGACCCAGCCTCCCTCCAGCCTTCGTTGCTTATGACAGCCTCCATGTGTCGGATTTTTTTTTTTTTTTTTTTTGAGGTGGCCGGACTTTTGCTGATATTGTTTGGGTTTTTAAATCATTTTTTGTATTTGTTATAGCAGAAAATGAATTCGTGAAAATGAAAAAATAGTGTGTAATTGTGTTTATTTGAGTTTTTGTGGGACTTAAAATTTAGATCTTGACTTCAATCCAATGATTCAAATGTAGAAGTAAAAAGAGATCTTATTGGATAGAACAGGTTCTTATTGATAAGAAGACCTTTTTGTGTGGCAGTCTTTCCAATAAATAATAATAATAATTTTTTATTTTTTTGTGATTGATGTGCGTTTGCGATTTCTTCTCGCTGTAAACTAATTATGCACGACGCTTGCATGTAGAGTAAGAAAGCAGGGGTGTTTCATAGAGCGGTAGGAACTATAATTTTTACCATAAAATTAATTATAAATAGTAAAAAGTTTTTATATGTTACAGTAACAATAAAAAAATTACTATAGTGTAAAATTTTCATATGCTACAGTAAAAATAGTTCTCACCACAGGTTCCCACCACCTTTCAAACACCCTGTAAATCATTTTATAATATTTTCTAGCTGTTAAAAAAAGATATGCAAATTAATCTTAGTAGAATAAGAGGAGATAGGTTTGTTATTGATCGTTGATCAATATAACCACGTTTTTTGTTTTTCTATTTTTCCCCGGTATTCTGCTATGTGACGTATTCAAGCATGCAATATTCCTAGAGCAGCACTAATTAATAAGGTCGTGACAAAACGCCTTCTATGTGTAAATATGAATAATAAATTCTCTCGAAGTAATTAATGAGAAAATTAATAAACAATGAACTCCAATATGGCTATGTGAAAATGATCATTGGATACTCGGAAATGGTTAACCAACAATGCAAGGCATAATTTTGCCACAATAAGCCAAATTATGTTAATTCGTTATCCGTTGCAAGCATCGTTTGCACATGATTTGATCATCAAAGCATTCGATTTGACAATAAAAGCATCTAAGAACTATGTTCTGCCTTTGAGGATATTATAAAAGAATACTGCTAATTATTAAATATGGAGCATTTATGGCAATTGTTCATAAAAATAATTCAGAACTAGAAAATGGTGGATTGGATTATCACGAATATGTCAAGACCAAAGGGACAATATAAATGAAAACAACCAAACAAGACATCAATCATTTATCACTGGAAAAATTGTCAAGGGCTATTCTTTTATACACCACTAATACCAAAAAAAACCGTATTTTAAGAATTACCCTAATTTTTCATTATTTTATTTCAATCACTAACACGCCGATAATTAATGCAAGTAATTATTAATTACACAAGTGATTTATTAAATACACTGTGAGGATTGTTAGTCATTATTAGGGTGTTTGGCAGGTTGGTCCGGACCACTTTTTCAGTTATAAATAATGTAAAGCACTTACATGCTACAGTAACAATAAAAAAAAAATCGTTACAGTATAAAGCTCTCATATGCTATAATAAAAACAGTTATAACCAACGGTTTTAACCATCCAACCATATGCTTTAATTAAAATTACAAAATCAATTTGACACAACAATAACAGACTAAAAAAAAATCAAACTTAATGTATCCTTGAAACGATGTTTTTTAGTGGTGTCATAAAATAACTAACCCAATTGATCATAATTGACTCTTTTTTTTCCTCCTTTCTTTTCAGATTTTAGGCTTATAATGGAATTCATGGCAAGTAAAAACTAATAAACAAAATGTCCTGCGACATTATAATGCTTACTGCTAAAGACTAGTCATTAGTTTTCATGAGGAACTTCCTGGCTACTAAACTTATTAATAAAGCAATTTGAGACTAAAGATCGAATAAATTTTATTCACCACACGTCAAGGATCAAATCAAACAGCTTGTTTACTAGTTCAAATGTAATAAACTTTCTAAGCTTTTTTTTTTTTTTTTTGAAATGGTTTAGGGTATTTAGGAGAGTAGTTTAAATCATCAGTTTGGGCTTAAAAATTGTAACGTGTAAGAGTTTACACTGTAGCTTTTTAATGTATCATGTAAGAACTTTACATTGTTCACAGTCATTTGGTTTCAACCTTCCAAACAACCTATTTGCCTAATTCTTTTCCCCCAAAACTAAACTAGAGTAAGTTACTACATGCATCAACTTTACTTAGCTATTAATTCTTAAAATGAACAACTATTTTGGGGTCAGCTTGCCGTTCCATCTCAAAGAGAACCACGCCACACCCCCACTCCCAAAAAAAAAAAAAATCGAATTATTTTAGGATAATTTCTTATTCTTGATGTTACACATACATTTAGAAAATTAACATACTATTTTGACTGGCAACTCGCCTACCAGACGCGGCGTCTTGGTGCCGAGCGACAGCGCAACATTGGACGAGCATTTTGCGAAGAGAGATGGGGAGGGTGGTGTTGTGGCTGTGGACGACCATGGCAGCAAAGTTGTCGACGAGGCAGGCGTCAATGTCGGACATGTCGAATACATCGTCGAAGGGTAGTCATTCTGCTCAAGGCCGCCACAGCAAGCTTTTTTTAATTTTGTAATCTAATTTGTGCTTCTTGGAATTTTTGAAATTCCAATTTTTTGTGGAATTTAATTTGTGCTTGAGAATATATTTGGTATTATAGATTATAGTATGATAATGTGACGTGATACAATTATTTTTTAGTGACATAAATCAATCTAAGCTTTATTCTTCTAATATTTGTGTAAAGAGTCCCTCGGCCTAGCTCTATTTTCCTTTTGGCCTATATAGGCCGAGCCAAACCACATGCATGGAGCTATCATAGGACGAGTGAGGGCTAAAATAGGACAAGTGGGGGCTAAAGTCCCCACTCACTTTTTTTTTCTTCAAATATTATATATAGATGATGTATATATTAAATTGAATTATTACAAAATAGCCCCCACTAAACCATAGCTTCCAAATTTTAAAGCCCCACTCCCGGCCAACGTTCAAACAAAAAAAGCCACTTGATAGTTTAATAGCCTAATAAAATGGACCCAATACATAATAAAGACTTTTATTTGAAAGAAAAGACTTACCCTTTTCGTTATATATATGACTCCTTTACTCCTTTTTTTCTCTTGTATAATGTCTTATATGTAATATCAAAAACTCATAGACCGAAGTAGAGTAACAAAAGACTCACTTTTTATACTATATTAGTTTTGCTTTGAAAAATAAGAATTTTTATAGTACTGAAAGTATTATTTACTCTCCATCTTGTAGCATTGAGTGAAAAGATTGTTATTTAAATATCAATATTGATATTATTCACATATTCACTTAAAAAATTCATTCTAAAAAATTCATTCTAACTTTTTAACATTTTCAAAACATAAAACCTATCGAGGACAATGATACTGCATTAATAGATATTTATATTAATTAAATTTTTGTTTTAATTATTAGCCCTCCATTGACAAAAATTTCCAGCTCGGTCCCTGCCGAATACCTTCAGTTAATATAAAGGACTTCAGACATTAACTCACCTCAAAAGTTAATAGAACAAAGCTTATGAATTTCATTCGTCAAGATGGCGATGATGAGACCCTTATTTTTAGCGGATACATTTTCAAACAGAAGTAATTAATCACATCTCGCGATAAACATGGTGTCATTTTTTATTTTTTGGTAATGAAGCGTAACGTCATTAACAACTAACAAATCACATCAGATAAACATAATGCCATTTAACAACTAGCAAAGCTTAAAATCCTGAGTTTATTGAGTGAACGCTTAGTAATAATATAGTTTTCCTCATAATTGCTTCATCACTGCCTTCAAAGCCACGGATCAGTTTATTGTCCGATGATCATGGAGGACTTTAGTTGCTTCTCAACCACCCAAGAGACATAATTTCTTGTGGCAATTTTTTTTTCTGCTACAATTTTATGGCACATTAATTTGAAGACACGCTTGTGATAAGGTTAATTATCACCATTTTGTGGCAAATTTTTCTTATATTTTTTTCGGTTACCACTTTATTTTTCTTATTACGTACATTTTGTTGATTAGTATTAAGAGTATACATGCTGTCCAATGTGATAAATGCATAACTAGCTTGGTTGTATCTACAAAACTGTGGAGTGTGTGATTTAAATATTTCTAACACGTTATAAAAAAGAAGGGAATATATATATCCGGCAGTAATAAATTAACTCAACTCATAATTAATATTCCGTTTAGTTGGAACCAATAACAATATAAAGTCTCACATATTATATAAAATATAAAATATAAAATGGTTGCAATATAAAATTTTTATATGTTGTAATTTTTTAACTAATTTTTACAGTAACTGATTCATCAAATATGACGTCAAAAGAGTATAGATGGTATTTGATCCTTAAGAAGATGGCAATTTTTCAAAAAGCCAAGCCTTGCCCTCTTTGCGGCCCATGTGAGCTTTCACTTTCTACGCCAACTATCCAATGATGCAGAGATTGTGGCTTGCAATTACAGGATCTGCTTAATTAAACATCTTAGAAACCCAACCCCAAAAGATCAAAATACCTATTTTGGGCCAATCTCCTTTTTAAAAAAAAAAAAAAAAAAAAAAAGAAAAGAAAGAAGAAGAAAATTATGGAATATGTCCACCTTATTCTCTCTTAAAATTCTACTTCTTATAAGTTGATATATAAAAAGAAGAAATAAAACAAAAAATTTTTATAGTATTTATAAAAATAACATAAAGATGCTCTCCCAATGATTGGAACACCATGCATTTGACATTCTCTACTGATTCTTCCTGATTTCAAACCACGTATGTTCTGTATCGAACTTTGACAGATTAGAATGTCGTTTTGAGCATTTGATTGAACATGGGTGCAAGGAAAAATATGCACACAAGAACTTTAACATCCGATTTATTTTTTGAGTTCATTATTTTGTTGTTGTTAAGGACAACCATTCTTGAGACATCAAAAGTGGATTGTTATGAATTACGCAAGAAAATCTATGGCAAAGTAACAGTGAGGCCATGCAAACCGATCTCAAGGAAGTGTAAGGATTGAGCGGACTCTACTTTTCTTTGAAATGCCTGCCAATCAGGCACAGAATATTACTCCTATTAAAGACCGTTTTTAGACTTTGCTCTTTCAAACTAATTTGGAAGCTTTATATTGTCTATTCCAACCAATCTCAAGTGAATCTTACCTTATTACTAATTTTTTTCATTATTCCGTTGACTTATATACTAAAATTAGAAGTTGATTAATGCTCACAAAAAATTGAGGCAGGAAAAAAAATAGTTCGCTTTTGGTTAAGTTAGGAAGGGGAAAAAATTCGTTATTGTAAGTGTGCTCATATATGAAAATTTTGCAAATAAACCACAGCCTTAACGTTGGGGGGAAAATAGTTATGGAAACAATAAGAATCAAGCATAAAGGTCAATGCATAGATGATAGGTTTGATAGTGTATTTAGCAAAGGTCCAAAATCTATTTGCAGGTATAAAATCTTTAGCAAAGTCAAATAAAAGAGCCAAAGCAATGGGAAAATGAGACCCTTTAGCTTCTTAATTTTTTTCTTGTGCTTCTAAAGAAATCAGAATTCTCTTTTAGAAAGGGTTAATTTTATAAATGCGCCATGAATTATGTCTCCTAATTCAACATGTCAGTCGAATTTTAGAAAATTTTTATTTCTCTGTAAAATATATAAAATTTTTCAAAATGCCTATTGAGCTAATATGATTTCATAAATGTTGCTTAAACTATTGATTTTTTAAAAATCGACTAACCTCCTAATTTTTTAAAAAATTGAGACAAGTTAATACAACATTATTAATTTGAAGAGCAGTTTAACTTAAAATCAATAATTCTGAGGCTGTTATAAAATTATAAATTGTTTTACATCATTATATTACTAGTATTGCAAATGGAGGGATGTTTTGCACATAAACCCTTTTCAAAGATCAGACGGCATTTTGAATATGGTTTTAAGGGCATAAATTAGTCTTACTGGAGTGGGAGCATTACAAGAGTGGACTTCTCACTGTAATATGCATGCACCAACCATTTACGTGCTTGATTTCAAGTCAAACGAAAGTTAGATATTTCAACCGGGAAAAAAAAGAAAAAAGAAAAAAAAAAGGGCCAAAAGTCCGTGACACACGATTACCATAAATAATATATGATAAATAATTTTTATGAACCTTGCCTGCCAAGACCGACCTTAGCTCAGTTGGTAGAGCGGAGGACTGTAGTGGCTAAGCAGATAATCCTTAGGTCGCTGGTTCGAATCCGGCAGGTCGGATTTCTTTTTCTTTTTCCCCTCTCTCTTTTTGTATAATCTCTTAATTTCACTTTACGTTATAAGATTTTGTACTTGTCTATTTTTGTTTGAAAACGACCTTTTAGAAGCAGGTAAATACAAACTGGCGTACACTTCTAAGTAGTTCTTGGCACAAACGTTTTGTCCTACAATAACATTCTCGTCATGCTTTTCAAACAAACACAGGATAGTTTATATAGACACATTCGATATTATTCAGGAAATCATAG
Source organism: Artocarpus hirsutus (assembly GCA_946598075.1). Classification (NCBI taxonomy): domain Eukaryota; kingdom Viridiplantae; phylum Streptophyta; class Magnoliopsida; order Rosales; family Moraceae; genus Artocarpus; species Artocarpus hirsutus. Next base: position 31,438 of record CAMOHE010046860.1, read on the forward strand.
GGTAAAGTTTTACATGAAAAAGGAGAAGATTCGACCAGGCAGATAAAAAAGAAGATTCTTTTACCAAAATTCCTTCTGGGAAAAAATAATGATAATAAAACCAATCCAGCTGATCACTATTCATGGGATTTATAGAGAACTCTCTAGTAGGGTCTAAAAAGTTATTCCATTAATAATACTATAAATTATCATACTATAAAATACGTTTAATGTAATGTGATTTTATATTTGGGTTGACAGTTAAAATTATGTCCTTTGGCACATGATTTAAATCCATGTATCCAAACCAAACTGATGTTTGATATATCAAATTGGATCTCCAATTTTGAATTGTGGAGAAGATTTTGAACCTTCTCAAAGCTTCAATTTGAAAACAACGCTCCACTTAAAAGAAAAAAAATATAGTCAATCTTTACCCTTTTTTTATATTAACCATTCTTTTGTTTCTTCAAATTCATGTTTTTAACACTAATTTAGCCTTTATATTTCCAAGTTTTAAACGTCAATTTGCAATGCAATTCAAATCAATCACACAATTCAATATTTGATTTTTTTTTTTTTTTTGAGGGACACAATTCACACAATTCAGAATTTGGAATTCAAATAAAAAGGTTTCAATTCAAACTAGTGAACCAACGAAACAAGGCCACGAATCTGTTCTAATGGTCTACTCTACACAAAAGACTTGGCACAAAGACAGTGACTCAAGGAGAGCCTGCACACCAATTCCATTATCAAAACGCAAAATCAAGTATTATGAGCCAAGTAGCCTTCTAGCCATCCACAGGTCAAACAGCCGCGCAAGACAATAATTCAATTTTCACGATACATTCATAATGTATGATCTGCAATGCAATTAATTAACCTACTATAAATGATTTTTTGCATATTTTTTTAGTCAAGATCTTGAGTGGATACTTCCAACACCAATAAAATACACCATAATGTTATATGACAGAAAATGCTTTTCCTTTGCACGGGATAAAACTCTACCAATAAAACTGCAGGTTTTGGTTCCCCGTCGGAGCCGGGCAAATCTCTCAAACGTATTGTCGGATAGGCCTGAGGAAGCCCTTGCTCGGATTTGCCTCCCATGGGGAAACACGTCGTTAGGATTCGAACCTTTGACTACTCGTATAAGAGGGCCTTAAGTTATGTATTTTAATTATTACATTGAGTTTTAAAATGCGTTTTATAACACAGCTAAAACCAAAAAGGCATTTGGTAAATATAGTTAGAATCTTTTTGGTTATGAAATGGTGTAAGGCTCTTATATGCTACAATAAAAAAATAAAAAGTTGCTACAATAAAGCTCTCATATGCTACAACATTTTGAAGTAAAAAACTGATTCTAACTATGCCTATCAAATACCTTAAAAAATTAATAAGATGTTTAACATGATGGTGAGAACTATTTGTTAAAATTGTTTTTGCTATAACATGTGAGATCTTTACATTATAATATTTTTTTTACAATAACATATAAAAATTTTATACTATTCATAACTAAAATAATAGTTCATTTTGCTTTATGCCAAATACCTTATAAAACTAATTTATTAAAACATGAGAGTTTTATATTATAACAGTTAAAACCATATAATTAAGATAACATTATCAAACGCTCATTTATAGTTTTGTTAATAATTGGATTATAATCTAGTAGTTAAATTGGATTTGCTCCTTACCAAAAATAAATAATTTCATGACCCAATAAGAAAACACAAAAAAGGAGTGACCAACACATGGTTGTGTTAGGCTACGTTTAGAACAATACTCGTCCGTGACCATGACAACCCCACCACCGACCGAGATTATATGATGATATACAGAATGCTATAAACATCTCTGACACATCGCAGCTGGCATCTATGCCTCTATTAATATCCGTCTTGTGGTCTTGTCCCATGGCTCTGACACCTTCGATGTCCCGCTTACCCGTTCCCCTAATCTCTCTCTTTCATTTTTACCGTCCCAAAAGTCTCAACTTTTCCAAACTATTAAACTAAAAAACATTACACATTTGGCACAATAATATAACCCACAGTTTTTGCTACAAATTTATAACTTCATTACAAATTTAATTATAAATAACATAAAATTTTTATATATTATAATAATAATAAAAAAATTTATTACAATATAAAACTCTCATATGTTATAATAAAATAATTTTACCTAACAATTTTTATCACTTTTTAAATACTACCTAAAGAAACCTTTTTGATAAATATAATTTTAACTATTATCTCAATTATAAATAAAATAAAACTCACATAAAAAAAATTATTATAATATTAATTTTTTATATGTTATAATAAAATCAGTTATAACTAAACATGTGAATCAACTTATAACCCCACCCCCCTTTCTCCAAAACTTGCCTTTTCACAATAACCATGACACTAAAAAAAAAATTGGAAAAAAAGAAAACCTTCTCTGTTATTCCTCTGGTAATAAAACAAGGGGCTTAATAATACAAATTTATTGGCCGGTTCAAAAAAATGCGTATATATGTACATTAAAGTTGACGGATTATATACTTCTTTTATATATGAACCAGCTGTGTATACACTACACTATACCATTATTTCTTTTTTTTATTTTTTTTCCAAAAGGCCAGAACTGTTCTCCCACATGTGCATCTGAACAAGTGCTGTTCATGTAGAGGTGTATATATATCATACGATTATATATATTCGTCTAAAGACACCGCAAAAGCAGCCAACCACATAACGCCAAATCAGCATTTGGCTCACAT